>JBAWJQ010003033.1:0-151155 GCA_037783105.1 Bactrocera zonata | reverse complement strand
AATCGAAATCATTCAACTTTTCAAGTAATAGCCTAAGCAGACTACCTAATCCTATTGGGTTCTTTCAAAGCTTGGCATATGCTTTCATTGCTTGTACACTGCTAAACCAGCGACCAGTAATGTTGCAAGCGGCTAACCACCAAACATGGCTCAACAAATTCATAAGGGCGTGTTAATTTGGTTAATAAAAATAGCCGGGTGTCCACAAAATAAAAGGGTTATAGCAGCTATAGAATTCCAAAAATGCAAACAATTTAACGATATTCATCAATATGGAAATGTAAAAACTACGGACCATTGGCAGCGCTGCGCACTTTAGCTCATATTGATGTCATAAAATGAAATGAAAAAGTTGAAACTGTTGTTGGGTAATGCACACGTCAATTAGTATGATATACAACTGCGAGCGCAGAATGCGTAAAGCTATAAAAGCGTCAAACGTAAAAGGGCTAAACACTTCCGCTCCAGAATTTCAACCATAAAACACTTTAATTAATTAAGTAATTCATATTAGTATTTCGGCTATTAGTATTTCGAAAAAATGTACTCCAACAAAGCTGGGTTCATAAAAAGTCCATTCGATTGCATTTTCGCTTTGTTTCTGGGCTTGTTCGCACATACTCGTTACTATTTAACGCTTCAGTGACAACACCGAAAGCGGATGGTCTGCTTTCTCTAATTCGGGCTTTTTTCGAATCACACCTTATAGCGACATGTCACACTATGCCACACCACGTGGAAGAGACTAATAATGGGAAAAGGGCAAAATTTAATGAAAGTGAGTGAAACTGTGAAGTGACAACTGCTATGACAAATATTTTTCAATAAATTTTTAATCTATTTAATATTATGTAATATAATACACTATATTCTAATGATGCCGGAAATGTTTTTTTACTACCAGATTGACAATTTAAGGCGTTAACAAAATGTAGATTTTCCTAAAACTATTAATTCTCTATATTAAGGAATGTTATATTTTTGGAAATATCTTCTTCTTCTTTATTGACGTAGACACCGCTTACGCGGTTATAGCCGAGTTTACAACAGCGCGCCAGTCGTTCTTCTTTGAGGTTGGGGTCAATTGGAGATTCCAAGTGCAACCAGGTCCTTCTCCACCTGGTCTGTCAACTGAATGGATGTCTTCCTTTTCCTCTGCTTTCTTTGGCCGGTACTGCGTCAAGAACTCTCAGAGCAGGAGAGTTTTCATCCATTCGGACGACATGACCTAGCCAGCGTAGCCGCTGCCTCTTAAATCGCTGAACTATGTTAATGCCGTCCTATATTTCGTACAGCTCATGGTTCCATCGACCGCTGTATTCACCCTTGCCAACGCGCAAAGGATCATAAATCTTCCGCAGAACCTTTCTCTCGAAAACTCGTAACGCCGACTCATCAGATGGTGTCAACGTCCATGCCTCTGCATCATATAGCAGGACGAGGATGATGAGTGACTTGTAGAGTTTGGTCTTTGTTCGTCGAGAGAGGACTTTACTTCTCAATTGCCTACTCAGTCAAAAGTAGCACCTATTGGCACGAGTTAATCTGCGTTGGATTTCGAGACTGACGGTCTTGTTAGTGTTAATACTGGTTACAAGACAGACGAAATTATTTGCGGCTTCGAAGTCACGACTATCCACAATGACGTGTAGCGAGTGCGACGACTATTTGTTTGATGACAGCAGATATTTCCTCGTTCACTACCAGACCCTTTTGCTTTGCCGCCTTAAATTCCAATCATCGAACATGATTTCGCCCGACCATATTCTACAAAGAGCCTGATGCATGCTCCTTATCAGTTCTTATTTGAATAGTTCGGCCAGCAATCCATCCGCTCCGCCACTTTGGTGTTCTTCAGATGGGTAATTGCTATTCGAACTTCTTCATGGTCGGAAGGTCCACTCCATCGTCATCGATAGGGGAATCGGGTTCACCATCTACTGGTGTATGCTCTGAGCATCAGTCACTAGATCACCTTTGGGGGTTCTGCAAAAATATGCTCGGTCTTTTAAAACCTTCTCTTGGTCGCTGCATCTTTCCGTCGAATTTTTCAAGCATTACCCCAGTAGACCAGCTTGTCAAGCTCTTCGTACTCTCGCTCCGACCTCTCTTTTTTGTCTTGCGTGTCACTTCCCTCTTCAACTCTCGACATCTCTCCCACCCCACAGGTGTTGTAATTTTTTCGTTTTCGATTGTGATCGATTGTATCGGTGCGAATCTATTTTCTCTCCATGAGAAAATTTTCCCCGAAACAGTTGGGCTAATCGACTTTCATATGAACTTCTTAGATCTATTTTTTAGGTGCTGATCCAAGGAATGATATTCGACTTTTAAGCTACTTTGAAGTGTAATTTTTTTTACAACAATAAATGGTATATATTTTCCCTAGTCTGGATGAATAATTTCGGTTCGGTTAAAGGTTCAATTAATAAAGAGAATGCAGGCGCCTATTTTTGTAATTTTGAAATTGAGATAACCAATAAAAGTGTTACCAAATTTATGCCAGGGAGAATTATTTCTAAGTTTTATACGCTTTTAAGATTCTTCAACCATGTTCGTTCAATCCCTATTGGGTACTCACACCCTGCGGCTACTTGATCTCTCCATACGAAGCCAGATGTTTGCCGCCTCTTAACTTCTCATTATTTTCGCCAAAATTGAAAAAAACAAATTCCAATTATCATTATAATCATTTAGTGCCGCCAACACTCTATAGGCGCGTCATTTAATCCCGTAAACTAATTTCCGCCGCATTTTCACACATCCTTTCATTGCAAATTAAATATGCTTAATTGACATAATGATGTGAAATCGCCTAAAATATTTTCGCGGCACAAGCATAACGATGGCTTAAGCATTGGATACAGTAACTGTAGAGCCGCGGTATACTCGTGCCTTTTGCGCGGTTGTTTATGCTGTTGTGAGCCTTCGGGTGTTGAAGCTAAGCCTACCACTGTGGCGAGATGCCGCTGCTCAGCCGACTCAGTTTATCAGTGATTTAGTGCAATGGCTAAGCACAGTGAAGGCAGTGCCACCAGTACCGCGACTCGAGTACTTCATTGGTCAGTTGCGAAGATACGCTTGCTGTGGTCGCAGCAGCGCTTATGAGCCGATCCTGCGCTGCGAGGCTGTTTCAGCCACTCTCCATTAGCAGACGTCGGCTGGGAAGTGAATGCTTCAATGCGAACATTCACCACTCAACGACGTCCAATTGGATTTGCAGGTATTGTTGTCAGTTGTGCTTATTGTTGTTGCACTTGTTCCGTTGCACGTTCTTTGCAACGTTCATCTGTGCCGTAGCTTACCCGACACTGCGCTAGCTAATAAATTTCTCTAATCTGACACGATCTCTGGCGGTTGATCAGTGTAGTTGGCTAGGTTGCCGATTCTACCAGCCAGTGTGTCCCACTGGACCCAACTGCTTTGTTGTTGGCAACCCTTCACCCTTCGACTCGTTCAACACCATTGTTTACTTGCGCAGACGACACTGTCAAACGAATTGTGCCCAACTGAAATTAAAGAAGTCTCGCGTATAAATGAGAATGTATGGCTTTGGTGATAGCGATAAGAAGCGGCAGCTACTATTGCAAGAACACCTCACTGCACGTTCTCGCATCTTAGCGGCTTATATGCTCGTACTTTATCCACACAGCATCGTTGAGAGGAAATTGCAGTAGCGCTATTCCCAAGCGATCACCATCGCCCAATCCCCAGTATGCCACTTCTCTCCTCATTCTCGCCATCACAGCAGATGCGATGCGATAATTATTTTGTCCGCAACTCACATATCACCGACATGTCTGCAGCTCACTTCGCTTCGCTCGACGTCCGACTGCAGTTGCACAGTTAGTAGTTGCCGCAGCTGCCACATTTGGCCTGACGACCGCTCCTGTTGGACACCGGCATTGTGTGCACTTGCCACCGCACTTCATTACCGCCCGATGCAATCGAATTCAGGTAGCAAGAAGCCGCCACCGCAACAACAACAACAGCAATGGGAACTAACTAAAAGAGTATTTCGGCACATTAACGCCACAGGTGGTCCGCATGAGGCGGCTCAGTGCAGCCGTGGTGAGGCAACGGCGGACAGCAGTTTGTTGTTGTGCTGGAATACGGTATCCGTGAACGTGTCGGCAAGTGTTGTTGGCAAGTGATTGTCTTATCGGCACCACGGATTGCCTCAGTGTCAGCCACACTTGCTTACCCACATTCGAATGCCTCTGCAGTCGTACGTCCTCATACATACCAACATATGTATGGGAGATTGGTCTTAACGAATCCATAGCATCCAGGTATTCAATTTGCACGTTTCGTGGCACTTTTTAAATTCTGCTCCGCTGCTGCTGCCGCCGTTGCCACTGTTTTCGATTGCAATCGCTATTTGGTAATGAGCCTGTTTTCGTCATGTAATTACACAGTTGAATTCATTTTATATTTTGATGTATGTATGTATGTGAACTTGTTTATAAGCCATCAGTAGCGACCGTTATATTATGCCTTCTTTATTTATACTTTCTTTCTTCTATTTTACTATATTTGGAATTTGAAGGAGGTCAAAATATATCTAATTTTATTGATAAATAATGTAATTTCATATCTCCTCTTGACTAACTTGCTTTAAAAGGTTATCTTATAGTTAAAAAGATACTGTTTACCACGAAAAAATATTGAACAACGAGATTACTTAAAATTTTGTGTTTTGGGGAGTCTACTTCATGACGACCATAAGTACAGGGTAGTCGAAAAAGTCAATAGATGTCGTTGCAGTCGTTTATCTCCACTGCTACCAATCACATTATGTCTATATATACATTACATAGTGTTGGAAAGGTGAGATTTTAAGCTTCATTTAACCAAAAAAAAAATTAAATTCGGGGAAGTTGAAAAAGTTTCAGCAGTTCAAAAATTAGTGAAAATATTGAAAAATTCGCTATATTTTGAATTTTTGTATAAAAAAGGGAAGAATTCCACGCAAGCCACCAATGAAACTTGTGAAGTTTACGGAAACGATGCTGTATCAGTTCAGGTAAAACAACAATCTTTCGCTCGCTTCCGTCCTGGAAACTTCGCTGTGAAAAATACACCTCGCTCTGGTCGACTTATCGTTCAAAAAGTCGATGAAATTATGGAAAAGATTGAACAGGACCGTCACATAAGCAGCCAGGACAAGGCTAAAAAACTTAATATTCATCATCCAACGGGTTTGAACCATTTAAAATATACTGGCCACTAAAAGAAGCTCGATGTTTGGGTACCACATGAATTCACTGTGGAAATTTTAATGGACCGAATTAACATCTGCGATTCTTTGCTGAGACGAAATAGAAATGAACCATTTCTGAAGCGAATGGTAACAGGAGACGGAAAGTGGATCAAATACGACAATAATATGCGAAAAAGATGAGGGTCCAAACGTGGTGAAACTCAACAAATGGTCGCACAGACAGGATTGACGCCTCGAAAGGTTATGCTGTATGTTTGGTGGGATTAGAAAGGAATCATCCACTATGAGCTACTCCAGCCTGGTCGAACGATTGATTCTACATTTTGCTGTCAACAACTGATGAGATTGAGGCAAGCAATCGAAAAAACGGCCAGAACAGATCAACGGAAAGGACTTCGTCTTCCATCAGGACAACGCTATACTACACACATTTTTGATGACTCGGCAAAAACTGGGAAAGCTTGGCTGAGAAGTTTTTATGTATCCACCATATAGCTCTGATCTTGCACCATCGGACAAGTTGGCTTCAAGAGAAACCTGTAAAAATTACTTGTCACATTTTTTCGTCGAGAAACGAGAAAAGTTTTACACTGATGGAATAATGTCTCTAGCGGAAAAATGGCAAAAAGTGGGCGACCAAAATGGTACATATTTGGTTCATTAAAGCTATTTATAAATATAAAAAACAGATAAGTTGAAGTTTGATTAGAAATACGAAAAGACTTTTTCGACTACCCAATATTTGAATAACATAAAGCATTCAGTGAAAGTTGTGAGAAAAAGGTCTGAATTGTTCATCCACCATCAGTTAATGACAATAACATCGAAAAAGCTAAAGCAACAGTACTTGAAAATCATCGTGTTGGCATCAGAGAGACGGCAGAGGATCTCAACAACTCTTATGCAGCAACTCAACACATTTTAGTTAATGTTTTGGATATTAGTCGGGCCATTGATAGACTCGTACCAAAAGACCTGAATCTTTTGCAAAAACTCAAAATAGATGCTTGACAACGCTGCTGAAGACCCCACTTTCATCAGACGCATCATTAATGTTGACGAAACGTGGGTTTATGAATACATATGAGGTCGCAACTGTCCAATAATTTAGCGAATTATGCTCCACTGATGAGCCATAATTGAAAACAAACTACATCAAAGTCGGAAAAAAAGAACTCTTGCAATTAGAACTTATAGGTATGGCGAGAAAGCGCATCGGGCCCCAACAAATCTGCTTAAGTCTGATGGCGTATGAGCTCCGAGGGGTTTAAGTTTTGTTTATGCTACTCTATGAATGGAATTATCCGGCATGAAATTGAAAATTTAGAGTGTTCTTTTAAGAACCCAGCTGATCTGAGTCGACGCGTGATATATGGAAAAGGTATAAACGCTAAACGCACTCAAGTTTCTTTGCCAAAAGGTATATACTATAAACTAATTTTGTTGACAGACCCCTACGTTTATGTCACACTTTGCCAAATAAAAGCGGTTTTAAGGGGGTATTCTACTCTAGAATTTTGAAAAATTTGATTTTTTTTCATATATTTAAAGTTTAGACCCTTAAAAACATATCCTCCAAAGGATTTTTAAAAATTAAAATTATTTTAAGAGCTACAGTTACTTTAATGACTCAGTACCTAGCCCGGTAGGTAGGTAGACTCACTTTTTTAAACACGTTTTTCTCGAAACTACTTTTTTCTACACGGTACCGGCATTATCTCAAGTTCTATACAACCGATTTACTTGAAATTTTGTGTGAACCTTCCTTATATAATCCTTATATAAAATCCTTATATAAAATTTTTGTTTTTAATATTTTAAAAAATTCAGGAATTTCAAAAAAAAACGTAAAAAATGATTTTTATTTTCAGGCAGTCGCCATTTTTCAAAAAATTTTTTTTTCGTATTCCCTCATTTAGGGACTATAACAGCATCCTTACTGATTAAGCATTTCTTTTGATTTTTTTTTTTTTTGAGACCACCAGGAGAGTCAATATCAATGTCACCAGGATGCGCCATTTTTTTACACCGGTCTCTCCCCCACCCCCTCTAATTATTTTAATTTTTAATATTTTTTTGTAAAATTTTTTTTCTGTATTCTTAAGATATCAATAAAAACACCATAAAAAATGGATGGTAAAAATATTTTTGATTTTTTTTAAATAAAATTCAAAAAACTGCCCAAAATTTGATTTCTAGAGTAGAATACCCCCTTAAAAAAATTAGTGTTTGTTATCCAAAATAAAACTCCAGTTCACTCTAAAACATATTATAAATGATAATCTAAATAAAATGCAGTCCAGACAAAAATCGGTCACCTGTTTTCCACATTAAACTCATTTCAACAGTAACTTTTATTCACCGTAACGATTAACAGCGCACAGTGTGTAGTCAGCAACTGCTCAGCTGACCATTAATCCTCGGCGTAGACGCACTTGTAGAAGCCCTTCTGTTAGAAGCGCACTTTTATTTGCATAATTTTCCATTTTTATTGTCTGAAACATTTAAAAATTAGCGTCTGGCCGAGTTCTGTTTTCCCCTGCTCCGCAAGGCACTTATTTAATTATTATTATTATTGTTATTGTTACGATTATTGTTCGGCATGAGTGCCAAAGGCTACTATGTAGCTACTAAGTGCCAGAGCAACTCGAATGATAATTTTCTGCTCAACTAATTTTTTACTGCTTCGCTGTCCATCATTTGTTAAAAGTATTTTTCATACAAGGGTTAGGGCATTCTATACAAAAAAAGTTTGGCGGAGTTCTCGCATTAGTTAAATCATTAATAACTAATATGCGCATATTCAGAGGGTTCAGCGTGCGGTGTCTAACGAAAAATTAGGAATTTAAATTTACATAGTTTTTGTGAACGTACAACAATTAAATTCTTAAGCAGTAGGGTAAAAGCAGATGAGTTCTCTATTTATTATATGGCGTTGATGCAACAGGTGCTAATGGATGATCCAAGTAGAGGTCATTTTTCAATAGTATTTTTTGACAGATCATGAGTCGAGTCAAGCTGTCATTTCATTTTTGTTCTGTATTTTTTGACATTTCATCACTGAAAGACTTACGCCTGGACAAAGTTTACAAATCGTTCAACTTTTTTACGAAAATTCACGTTTTGTAAAGAATGTGTTTCGCGCGCTTCATTCAATTTATGCTCAAGATAATTCGCAACTCCATCGCCCATCTTGATACCCAGCATTCCTTATTAGACACAGTGCAGAAAATATAGCAGCCGTAGCTGAGAGAGTACACGAAGACCGTAGAGAGTCGATTCGGCGCCATTCGCAGCAACTCGGACCGACGTATGAAACGACTTTTCGCATTTTACGTCGAGATATTAAATCTACTACAACTACAACTTGTGCAAGAACTGAAGCCGATCGACCTACCCAAGCGACATTGCTTCGCTCTATGGACTCTTGAAAAGTTCCAAGAAGATCCGACGTTTTCGAGCCAAATTTTGTTCAACGATGAAGCCTATTTCTGGCTCAATGGGTATGTAAATAAGAAAAAATTTTCGCATATGTGACAAAGAGCAACCTGAAGAGATTCAAGAGGTGTTATTTCTAATATAATGTAAAATCTAAAGTCTATGCTGACATTCCCGCTTCGATTCAGTCCATGGAGCAAAACATCACGCGTGTCATTCGCCAGTTACCAGTCGAAATGCTCGGATGAGTCACCGAAAATTGGACTCAACTGATTGACCATCTGAGACCAAGCCGCGGCCCACATTTGAAAGAGATAATCTTCAAAAAATAAATGCCAAAGAAGGTTATTTCGAATTATAATAAACACTAAACATTAAATTTGAAGTCTCTGTGTTTTTTCTTTAAAAAAGTAGAGAAGCTCGAAATGGATAACCCTATATAAAAATAAAAGGGCTGTGATCTATTGAAGACTATTGAGTCAACGTAAACTTAAGCGTTGAGTTAAGAGAGCCAAGCTTCTTGAATTTCTGATTGGCTTCTCTGAACTTCAGTTTATCTGTTTTTGACATGACATGACAATTGCGAAACGTCAAACTTACCCGAAACAATTAGCTGTCATTCTTTCTTCTTTGGAAATATAGATTATTATGAAGGAATATTGTAGAATAAAAGAAGGATTGTAAAATAAAAAAGCTCTTACTCATTCCCTTTGTCATTATGCAAATTATTAGCATTTCTTAATTATTCGTAAAGAAATATGTGTACAAATTCTCCTTTGAGTTTAATGCAAATTAAAAATGGAGAGTATAAGAGTAACATTACAAACATTTTAATGCTGCCTTAACCTCGTTTTACTCACAGGACAAACCTTTGCATACATTTATTATGATGCAGTGTAAATATGAAACCGTTAAATTGGTTACTGCAAGCAAGGCGTTGTAATCCTTTCCGTGCTGTGCTCAGTCACTCAGCTGCAGTATATCGATCCACAGCTCCAACAAACACGAATGATAAACACGTTTAAAGGGTTAAAACGCATAAAACTATTAAATATACAAGTTATGTATGTGACAGATTACTCCGTAGTCAAGTATGCTAAGTGTGTGGCTGCTACGCGGCAAAGTCTGAGTTCGGACCACAATTGTTAAAAAGAAAAAATAAAAATCTTCCGTGATATTTAACAAATTATGGTTGTTGTAGTCCAACAAAACATTTTTAACAGACACAAGACATTTAAAATTTGTAAAAGCCTACATTTTTCTCATAATCTCAAAATACACCCCAAACAAATTTGTCAAAAAGCGCGGCCAAAGATCTATGAAAGGTTTAGTACCATACATGTGTACAACACATTCATTTTCACTTCTATACATACATATATACATATATGTGAATATATCTTAATAAAAGTTTTTTTTTTGAATTTTTTTCTTTATTTGCCTCACTGATTTCATTCCTTTGTACTTTTGCAGCCTCGCCGTACTTTGTAAATACTTTGCTCACGAGTTCGCTTTAATCTTATTTGGTTAAAATGGTCAACCACATCAAACATCAAAGCGAATTTACACTCATCAACAACAGAGCAGCAAAAGCGATGGCAACAGAACAATAAAAATCATCATCAGCCAGCGCTGGTTTCCACTGGCGCAGCAACAACAATGCAAACTAACTACTTTTTAGGAAACCCACACGCGCCAACATCAAAATGCACAACAACAAACAACAGCAAATAAACGCTCACTATTCGCTTGACCCGTGGCCATTTAATCCTTTTCGCTCTTCTTACGCTTTTTGTGCATTCTAAATATTTTTTCAAGCTGACCGCACACATTTTTTTGTTTCTGTGTTTTTTTTTTTGAATATTGTGTTTTTGGGAGATTTTCACTTCAGGAAATTTTTTAACGAATTTAAAAGGCTTATGTTCTTGAAAAACTTTAAATGAGGCCGTTGAAAGAAAAAACGACATATATTTCTCGCCGAACTTTAACTTTGTTTGCGCTATAAATATAATACCATACATATGTAACAGAGTGTATAATAGTTGTGGTTAACCAACGGTTGTTTGTAATATAAAAAGCTTTCTAGTACAGGTGGCTGTCAAAAAATAACAGTCGATTTACACATGCATTTCTTCGAAAGGCGTGTATTAGAATTGGTCAAATATCAGGGGGTCGAAAAAATGGAAAAATTCCATAACCGAAAAATGTTCTACGTATCATTCTGAACGACTTTGGGGTTACATAGGTTTACGGGTTTCAAGAAATCGATTTTTTTATTGTCTTAGTAAATTTTACAATACTCTAGATTATTGCCTTAAATTTTTGATCCGAGTAATAGTTTCGGAGATACAGCCTTGGGGACTTGTGCGCTCTGTGATAGCTTGGCAAAGTGCGCCGTCATTAAACGTTTTTTCTCGAAACTGTGTTTTTGAAGTCGGTTGGCAAAATTTCTCAAGATCTTCATGAAATTTTACACAGGTCTTTGAGATACAATTCTTAAAGACTCGGACGAAGGATTTTTTTTTTTTTTTGATTTGAAAATGGTTTCTGTAAAAATGTCTGCCAAAATCCATTTTCAGTTTTTTTCTTCGTCCAAGTTCTAAGTTAAGTTTTTAACTAAAACACGTATTTTTCCACTATAGATGATCCTGTAAAGAGTTATCCTACCTGCGTATCTTTTTTCCGAGGGGTCACCGGAAATGGCGTCGCAATTGCCGAATTTGAAATATTTTTTTCCAAAAATTTCAGAATTTCTTTGTTAAAGGTGTATGTTTGTAACCATAAAAAATTCTATTAAAATTCATAATTTTCTGTATAAGAAAAAAATTGTTGAAAAAGGAAACCCATGTAACAATAGTAATAATAATAACAAATACGGAGAAGCTAATAATGTTGTCTAGAACAAGGTAAGATGAAAACATCTAAGAAATTTTCTTCGACTATCTAGCCTATGCTTAAAACATCTGGGATATCATAACTTTGCGCGCTCTAAATAAAACATCGATAAATAGAATCTCCCGATTTATACCTAGGAGTTTATGCCCGTACAAAGTACCGGTGTAAAAGAAAATAAGAGCATATTTTACTGTTCCCAAAGAATATACTACTGTGGGCAAAATTTAAATTAAAACTTCGTCGAAATATTTTTTTCCTAGGTTGGTATGACTGTCAGTGACATCTGCTCCAAATCTCACATCCAAATAATCATAAATGTTTAGTATATGCTTGTCTTTCTGAAGTACATAAAGTGTATTCGGCGACATTTACGATGACCGAAATTATTCATCAAAGAAGTTCCATTAAATTTTGTATGCGGAATAAAATTTTTGATACCGAAACGTTCAGAATGTTGGAAAGGACCTTCGATGACAATTGTTTGTCGCGAGTGTTTTTGATTGGCACAAATTATTCAAAGAGCGTCGAGAACGCGTTGACGACGAACCACGTCCCGGACGGCCATCAACATAAACTGATGCTCAACACGACAATAAAATAAAAGAATTGGTGCTTGAGAATCGACGATTAACAGTCAGATTTCTGACTGACATCCTTGGAATATCGAAAGGATCAGTGAAATCTATTTTTAAAGATCGTTTGGGCCTAAGAAAAGTAAAAGCACGATTGTGTACAAAATAACTCAGTTCTTTCGAAAAGCTGCGTCGTGCTAACGTCTGCGAAACAATGCTTGCCGACCACCAGGATGTCATAAAACGTATTATTAGTGGCAATGAGTCTTGAATCTGTGCCTTTGACCCGGAAACAGACGAGAATTCGGCCGAATAACGTGGCAAAGGTGAGCCGAAGCTAAAAAACCACGTTAAAGCAGGTCGAAATCTAGGTTATGTTGACAGTTTTCTTCGATTATCGAGGTGTGGTGCACTCTGAATTCCTTCCGACCGGACAAAATGTCAACAAGGAATAGTATTTGAATGTTATGCGTCATTTGCGTGAAGCTATTCGAAAAAGAGGCCGGAATTATGGGCCGATAACTCTTGGTTTTTGCATCACGATAATGCACCGTCGCTTACTGCATTGATTCTTCGTGAGTTTTTCGCCAAATTTTCAATCAATCTCGTGCCGCAACTACCGCATTCGCCTGATTTAGCTCTGTGTGACTTCTGGCTATTCGGCAAACTTAAATGACCGCTCCGGGGAAATCGAATTAAGACAATTGAAGACAACTGTTTCGAGGATTTAAGAAAACGTTGTCACAAGTGTATTGGGGCCAAGCAGATTACTTTAAGGGACACGACATAGATTTTGAAGAATAAATTAATAATTTTAGAATTATGAACAAAGATCTTACTATTTTTTGTTCATATAACATTTCACTCCGAAATATGTTTTCCCTACAATTCTGAAATATGTTTGAATTTCCCCGAAGCTCTCTATTTATCCATAACACCACAAATTTTAACACTTCACATTATATTTATTACAAATAAAAACTTTAAAGTTTCTTACTCATCCATTTAAGTTCACGTTGCATCCCTTGGGCCTTGCAGAGCTTTCTTTGCATCAATTAAAAGTGTCGCGCTGGTCATTTCAATTACTCTTTTAATGCATCTGCCCTAACTTACTTCAACTTTCTTTTCTATTAAACTTTTCTTATTCATTACTGTGGTCATCCAGAGTTCTTACTGCCTGCTCCTTAATCTTTAGCTTTTTACGCAGCACAAGAAAGGCATAAGCACACCTATTCATAAACTATTTGTGCGCGTATGCATATATGTGTATGGCTGTGTATGCGCGCTCATCGGGGGAAAAGCATTTAAGAGAGGAAGCGAAGCTGGCAAGAAGACAGCAAGTCACTCAGCGCCTGCAGTTATGCAACATAACGGAAATGAGACATGTCCCCGAAGTTAACATGCCGAGCAAGAGCAACGACGCATCACGGACTCGTTTGTAGAAATGTGTAAGTGCAAAGACAAACAACAAACATTGCAATTGCAGACTACATACTTACAGATGTTTGTGTGTGTGCATTTAACGGACTTTTTTCTACCTCTATCTTAACTAGTTTGTTTTGTTGTTGCTTTCGGTTCTTTTTTGTTTTTTTGCCTTATGAGTTTTTCTTCCACTAACGGCAATTGTTAGGGCGTTACTGCAGAAAGTAATAAAACTTTAAAATTACTTTTTCCTGCCACACAACAACAATGGCTAACACATTCGCCCATAAACGAGCGTTGAGTCTTTGTTACAAAATACTGACAAAAAATTTATTGCTCAGCAGAGATGCAATAAAATATCTATTTTGCTGGCTGGCGAGTACAGAGACTAGTAAGTAAAAAAAGAGGTTCGACGACGTTGAAAAGCTTCAACGATTATTTTCATATATGTTTCAGCTAGCGCGATAATCAACACAAAATGGTTGGGAGCTTCAGCTGGTTGTACTGCGTCAGCTGAAGTTCTTGTGTTTACGTTTTTGTCCTCAACCTTTTAAATCACTCATATCAAGCTGTGTACAGTAGAGATGTGAAGAAGCTTTCGGGATTTCGGTATTGTGTGTAAAATCGTCAGGTATGTGTTAGAGAGATGGCAAGAGAGTTCGACAACTCTCGCGAGTCCGTTCGAATGATTTTAGTGGATATTTTGGGTATGAAATGGGTTCTTGCTCGACTCGTCCCGATACAACCGATTTTTTTTAAATAGTACCAGTAAACAGGTATCTTTGGACATGCCTGATGGTGCGAATTCTGATCCCACATTCATGGAGACCTTTATAACTGCCGATGAGATATGGGTTTATGAGTTTGACATGCAAACAAGTCAACAATCATCGGAATGGAGGAAAAACAACAGCCGAAACCAAAAAACCACGCCACAGCCGCTCTTCTTCTTCTTTTTCGATATTCGTGATTTGGTGCATCTTGAATTTATTTCGGAGGGATAGACGGTCAATAATGAGTTCTATTTGACCGTATTGAATCGTTTGTTCTCTTTCTTGCTTTTTCATTAACTTTTTTGTTCACTTGGCTCACTTCGGGATCGAGTATTCACCCAAACAGTACATCACTAGCGTGCTAGTCATGACTATGTCACTCAGCTGTGTAATGAAAAGGTTGAATGAATTTCATACTTCATTAAGTTGTCAGTGCCCTTCGCGGCTCCGCTCCGTTTCTATTGACGCTTTGTGGATTTTCTAATTTTACACATCACCATTTTTTTCAAACATTCGAGATAAGTTTGAAGTTTTTTCTTTACTTTTTTAGTTGCGGCGATTAATGCTATCATTGGCCACAGAAGGATTTGCCATTGTCTATCGCAAACTAGTTCGTGGCCGTCAACGACTTTTCGTGCAAACTCGCTTCTTGATGACTTGCAGTCAAACTAGATTAACAAAGGACATGCGAAACAACACCGAAGGGAATTTATAAATTCATGTACTGAACGATTATGTACGCAAACGTTAGTGGTCGGAGTTTTGCTTAGTTAAAAATAGAATAGGTTATTATTGGGTTAAATCTGGTTTTAGGTAGATAGACAGAAAATAATTGAGGTTTTGCACTACGACCTTTGGTCTACAGTGCCCTCTTCCATATTACATATGGTCACAAAGGTCCAGCACTCTGAACAATTCCCGAAGTTTGCTGCGCCCGATGAAAGTGATTTACGTTCTGCCTACGTAGATGGATCCAAGGGCTTTGAGCCTGCTTCTACCAACTGCTGGGCAATCTATAATCAGTATATGTTCTGAAATGGTTCCATCCGGTTCCATGTCGCAAAACCGGCAGTTTGCCCATGTTGGACAAGTGTTTCTTGAGCCTGCAGTGCCCAGTATAGAGCGCTATAAGGAGGCGGAATTTATCTCGGGGAAGTTTGGTCATATCTCTAAACCTTGCTAGGTTGTAACCTCCCAATAGTAACTTGGCGTGGCGCATTCCTGTTGCCTGCTGCCAGTACCAGCAACCTCCTTATGGCGAGAGACCCCACGGCAATGCATAGTTCTGGCCCCCATCATCCTGAAATCCGCCACAGAGCGAGCTAGTTCGTTGACCAGTTCATTGCCGGCTGCTCCTTTATGCACCTAGCTCCAGCCTTCCCATCCATTCCTTCACAAATAGCGATTTGACTTCATAAGCTAATATCGCTTTTAGTGCCTTTTGACTATCTCTGAGTGATAGCGATAGTTGCGTTGGAGATTGATTTCTGCACACTGACTTAAAGCAAAGATTTCTGCTTGACAGGTTCTCGGAAAATATCCCATTGGAATGGATAGTTTGGTATGTGGTCCCGCAGTGCCTGCTCCAATGCCTTCCGGTGTTTCCAAGCCGTTGTGTATGGTTATGCTATGAAATAATTTACTAATTACTTAGCCTAAATATATGCAGGAAATAATAGACATTAAAATGTTGCCTACATTTAGGTGCATTGCAGAATTCCCAATCAGCTGATTATGCTAAGCAAGCAAAAGTCGATTAGGAGCACGGTAAAGGATCGAAAGTGAGTGCGGCGTTGTTACTTTGTTAGCAGCTTATCAGATACGAGTTTGATCCGTCGGATATGAGATACAAAACATATTCGATAATAAAGTTGAATATATAATGGTTTTATATAATATAAATAGAAAAGACAAACGTTTATTAACTCCTAAAACAGATTGTAGTAGACTCTAACTCAATATTTATTCTTCACAACTATACTTATTAAAATGAAGTTTTTGTTGGAATTTAATCCTTTAGAGCTCATGTGTAAATAAGGACTTATTTCAAAGGAAATTTTCATGGAAAAATTAAATCTGGAAGGTAATAATAAGAAGATTACAAGCATAAACAAGCACCGTTAAAGCAAAAAAACAAACAACAAAGCATGCATATATGTATGTCTCGCATGCTCATCTGACGTTTATCATCATCAACTTCAAACAACCCAAAAGACAATTAACACATAACTGCTGCCTTATTAAAAATTTTTATTTACACCTTTTATGCACCGACAAACTCCACACATATCCATAAGCGCGCACGCAACTCTGGAAATAAAAGCGAATCGCTTAAGACTGCAGCGCCCGCGGCACAAAGGAGCGCCTTTGAGTAAACTTACACAGCGGCGGAACCTATAAAGACATTCTTACACTTACACACACACACGCCAATACACATATATGTACTAAATATGTTTTTATGTGAGTTTTATGTACTCCCATGTAAGTGACTGTATAATCCTGTGTGCTTGTGTGCGTGTGCACCAGCGGCACATAATCATAAAAGTAATAATAAAACGAATTAAAAAACTTTTACATACTGGCAACTTTAATTTCGCCCAAAATTATGCAATGAAATGGAAGCACCATGAACGAACGGTAATAACAGACTTCAAAGGAGCCACAAAGTAAAATATAAAATTCCAAAGTAGCGGCACACACACGCATGCACACAACCAGCGGCATACAGGCGGCTTTATGCCCCTACTTCCGAGTCGGGAGCATTACGCCACGAATGCACGCCATAAGTGAACGCGGTGGAGGCATAAAGAAGTTTCGCTCACTGCCTGGTTACTCCACCCAGTCATGCGGTCCTTGGTGCGCATTGCAATACTTCATGTGTTTCATTATGTTGCCAGCTGATACTTTTTGCCTGCTTGCCTGCCTGCCTGCCATTCTGCTGCTATATTTACAGCTATTAACAAAAGTTTAACGAAATAATGGCAGCGCGGCAGTTTACATTGCAGCTTTCATTGTTTTTGCTTGCAGTTTCCCGGTTTTAATTTTAATACTCGAAATATGCTCTCAAATATTTCCACTTTTCAGAGGCAAAATTTATCTTTCACTTGCTTGGTGTGCGAGTGTGAGTCGCTGTGTGTGTGTGTGTGTGAGCGTGTGCTTTAAACTTTTTATGCACTCAGCACTTGGCAATGAATGCATTCAGAAGTAAATGAGCTGAGTGCAATATTCCTGCCACATCTACAATTACATTTCATTTCCTTTGCATTAACTCATTTAATGGCCATAATTTAATTACTTTAATAAGACTACGAAGATTTCCTTACAATGTGCTGCGCTGAAATGTGCGCAATATTTAAAAAATACGGCTGGTAGGATTGTGGATGGGAAATTCGGTGGAAAATTCAACAATTTGGGAAGAAAAAATTTAAAACCATGAAGAGGCTATAAAGTATAAGTTAAAATTAATCAGCGTGACGAGCTGAGTCGTTATAGCCTTCCCCGTCTGTATATATGCGAATTTGTCCTTCAGCCTTTGAGATATTTAATCCGAAATTTTGCACACGTCAATTTCTCGCTAAGAAGATGCCCACATGTCGGAACCACTAATATTAGATCACTATAGGATATATCGATGAAATTCAAATCCTTTTATGAAAAACTTTTTTATTTGACGAGGTATTGTCACGAAATTTGGCCTAGATTACTATCCATAATATCCGTATGAATGGCTTTGATCGGACCACTATATCATATAGCTGCCATACAAGCCAAGAATAACTCCTGTCCTATGTTGGAACTTATAAATTAGCAAAACGCTTAAAAGCGAATAGAAATTTGCAAAGTCGTTTAATTTTCATTCCCATCAGTTCGGTGGGATGTCTGAATGTATGCGCTCCCAAGTTTTTAAGCCGTGACCTTCCAAACGCGGGACAGTCAAGAAGGAAGTGTTGAATTGTTTCCACCTCATCTTCTTCCATACAGCTTTTTCAGATGGCGTCTGGTAAGATTTCCAGCCTTAGAGCATGGACGCAAATAGGAGAGGCTAGCCTTACTGAGGGCAAAGAGATCACAAGATGCGATCCCTTGCGATCGATATTGGACCAAAAGAATTTTGAGACAGCGTATGTACCAACGTTGGTCCAGCACTACCCATGCTACCGCTAAGCCCAGCTATCTGGTAGCGAGCATCGATCCGCTTTCATTCTACTGATAGCGGTTCTAGGGTGCCTTTCCTTGCTAGCTCATCAGTTTTACGATTTTCTGCAATTCCGCTGTGACCTGGCACCCATACCAGTCTTATTACAAAGAGACTCGATGCTATTGATAGCGAGGTCAAACACTACTTGAACAACCCTGAACGCCCTGTTAATGACTTCAACGCAAGTATCGCCAACCTGCTACCTTAGTGGATAGTCACTTCTTCGAAAGAGGCTACATCCTGTAGTAGTAGATCTACTGCTACCTTAATGGCTGCAACCTTGGCTTGTAAAACACTGCAATAGTCATAAAGTGGGATGCTGGAGTTTATAGAGAGCTCTTGACAGAGTGTTCAAGCACGTGTTCTTTTAGAAACTCAGATTCTCTGAGTCTGATAGCAGCTTCTCAGCTATACATCTTTCGACGATTTCTACGTCGACTATGTGCAAGATGGCGTTAAGTTTCTTTGCAAGTGTGGTCTTTTCTAGAGCCCACAACCACATAAAGACTTCATAGAACATAATGGGCTTGACTATGGCATCGAAGATCTAGAGGACCGCTTTCGGTAAACCACTTTTTTTGCTCTCTCTTCGATATGAAAGCTTTCAGTATCCGCCGGTTACAGACGGATGTCCCTCCTTTGCGGCTGCGGTTTCACCGGGATCTTTTATTAGGGTTGATGGCGAGACCATTCTGACTCCCCAATTTGTTACGACGCTAAGTTACCCTTGCGTCAACTCGTACACTGTATTCAGGCACTTTCTTTTGAGCATAAAGGCCCGGCAGCCACGATCCTCAAGTTTTTTAAGCAGGTCGTTAACGACCAAGATCCACAGAAGAGGAGAGAACCACCTTGTTCCTTTCCCCTACTCATATTTCGTCGAGCACGTGCGTTTTCCCATTCTGTTTCAATCACTCTGTCGCATAGAAGACTGAAAATTAGGTGTTTGAGGTTTGATTCAACCCCAAGACCGTCCAAAGCAGTTGCCACTGCTTCTGGAAGGACGTTATTGAAAGCTCCCTGAATATCATGGAGGACCCCAACAACGAACTATTTAATCCTAATGACTTCCTTAAACCATGACACGGTAGTAAGCAGTGTAGTACCCGCTGACTGAGGAGAAAAAAGGATAGAGAGAAGAAGTCGAGGAAAAACTTCGATTAGCAATGCTAAAAACAATAAATACAAATTAGGATTCAATCAACGTGTTTGTGGTTTTTAAAAAGTTTCATTTCGTTAGGCTTATTTAAAGCCCAATTTTGAAATTTATTTCGAGAGTAAGAAAATGTATATCTATCAGGTTTTATTAAGCATATTTTTTACAGTTCAAAAAATTGTTTTGTTAGTTTGATATTTTAATACAAAATGACGGCTACTAGTCCAATCTCAAACTTACCAAGAGAGACTGTACGGGCGAGAGTGATTCTAGCTATCTGAAACAAAATAAAAGACGAAATCCAAATCGACAGACTTACTAAGAAAGTACATATACTCTCAGCTACATACCAACTTTTCGTAAAACTGCGTTATTGCAACAAAAAGGTCCATTTTTGGAAAATTACATATTTACGTATATACAAATAAAAATCAGTATAAATATTTTGAAAGTAGGCACCTTCATTCTCTTTCAAGTTGCCACTGATACGATAATAATATTGTTGAAAAATTTACAAATATTTTTTGCCTGCCTTTATTCGCTTTTCCAAGTCGTCACGCACCATCAGCCTCTATCAGCACAATATCCGACCAATTTACAATTCAAAAAGTCAACTTTGAAGTGTGCACACACCCGAAAACGCCAGCCAATGATCAAATACGCGTATAATAGCACCCACACATAACCGTTAATGCGCACACATTTGCTTATGCTAATATATTTATGTACGTGTACGAACATTTTCATATACCCGAAAGCATCAATTTCGAAATTCTTAAGGGATTTCCACTTCTTTATTTTGCATTTTACAAAATTATTTTCAGCACCGAAAAAATTTACATTAAATATTCATTGCCTACTTCCGGGCGTTGAGTGCTGACTTTGAGGCGCTGCACACACACACACACACGTGCACACTTATTGATATATACGACTACACATACCTTTTTCTTACTTGATTTATTGTTACCCCGCAGAGGCGCAGCGAACTCATTTGCATACACCGTTATGTTTGGTGCTGCGGCAGCCGATTGGTGCTTACTGTAGTAGGGATTGCAAGTGGGGAAAGCCAAATCATTTGGGCGCATTGAAGTAATGAAATCGTTGCCTCATTGCACATGTGTGCACATATACTACCAACAAACGCGCAGATTTACTTAGGCCGCGCGTTTCGCATTACGTATACGCCGTGTATGGCGCGTTTGGCGCAAAAGAACTTTTTTAAATCATTTTTTCATTTTTCAATCTGTTCGCTCATCAGCGTATTAATTTTTTATTACTTTCTCTTTTGCATATTTATTTTCATTTCTCGTTTTCAACAGCAGCAACACCAACAACAGCGCGCCGCTGTTATCTGAGATAACAATTTCCAGGGTGCTAAAAAAATAAACACAATTACTTTATTTAAAGTGTTATGCGCTGTCGTTTATTTATTTACTTTGCATTATTCGTTTTTATTTTTCTTTTTCTTTTATTTTTTTTTTTTCTTTTTTTCGTAATCCACTTGTGTACTTGAGCTATGTAGATGAGTGGCGATAAGCTCAAATGACATTGACTGCGACAGCAGCCAACCAATATGTTGCTGCTGTAATTCAGTCGCTCAGTCGCTCGGTCGCCACTCTGCTCGCTTCATTTCACTCTGACGCTTCTGTGGAGTCCTTGTCACACATTTCAAAACAAGCTCAATTTCCATCACCTTTGAGTTGAGGTATTCACACACACACATATATACACATACAGGTATACAGGTGTATAATACGTATTTCGATTTCATTTGATTGCTTGTTTCTTTCTTCAGCTTGCGCGACGTTAAGGTGAAGCGCTCAGTTTGCAAAAGGATATTCAAATTCGGTTCTCACACCACTTGTTGGCTTTCAACACACAATATCCATTTCTATCGAATATATATGTATATGAACTCCCTTACCTGCCTTTGTGTAGCCGCGACTCAATTTCTTTGTACCGTTAGCCATAACTTATGGCAGCATTGATTCCAAAATCAAACCGCTGAAATTTTAATTCAATAAATACTCACACCGATAATTCCGTCTGCCTCGCACACAGCTTCGTTACTGCAGACGCTATTTCACCTTTCCAATCTTTGCTCACTCTGAGCCTTCCCCTCATCCTTGTGCTGTGCAAATATGTACTTACATTTTCAATTGAAATTTAAATGCATCTGCAAATCGCTGTCTGCACAGCCGAGCGATGAGTGACGATTTAATAATTGTGATTGATGGCTTGGCTTTTCAATAACTAGACTTCCATTAATTCGCTTTGTCGCGGGCACACGTGCGAAGGAATGAAAACGATTTTATTGACTTTGCAGAGAAGAACCATCCAGCTTGATGGCATGAGATTATACCATATATGAAAATGGAAAAAATAATATTAAATTAAATAAATGGAAGAAAAGCGACATTTGTGGTTTGATTCACCGAATTTCGACATTCTCTAGATTTCTGATAATTCTATTCATGCAAGAATCACTGTTGGTTGTATAAATATTTCTCTCAATCTCTTAGCAGCCGCTAAGGTATTTTATTGCTTTTGTTATTGAAGCAGCCACGCGAGCTCTACCTCAAAAGATTTCAAAACTTCCAGCACGTTGTTTTCTAGAAGAGAATCGACAAAATTATTAACTACTTTACCGTTAAGATATAGTCGGTGAAATAAGCCGTTCATTAGGATATGTGTTAGAATGAGACATTGTCAGCAAAGCTTAGCAATAAACCTTTTATGTTTCTAAGAAGCAGGTCGGCCTCAATCAAGTATCTGTAGGCTGTGGTCATGGACGATCCTAATAGTTTTCCTAACTGACAATGGGATCCGCTATCAAGGTTACGCGGATGGCATTGATATTATAGCCAGAGGATAAGATAACACTCTCTGTGAACTAATACAAAGATTTTTAAACCGATCTCAGGAACCTTACCCTTGGGGGCAGAGATTCGGAGACGACCAGCTTCGTCAAGTATCTTGATCTCACGCTGGATTCCACTCTGCAGTGGAAGCAGCATGTTAACCTGACCACGGATAAAGCGACTAAGACACTAATGTTGTGCAATCGACTAGCTGGTAAATCCTGAGGCTGCAAGCCAAAGATCGTTAGATTACACCATAATCGTGTGACCAATAATCACATCTTGGGCCTCAAAAGCTTCACAGACTTCGGTAGAGATCCAACTATCGAAGCTACAACGACTTGCATGTAACTGCATGTCGGGTGCAATGCGTATTTTTCCGACGGCAGCAGTAGAAGTCATGCTTGAGCTCACACCACTTCACCTAGTAATCGGTCAGGTAGCCTACAAACGACAGTAGAAAGATGTGGCAGAGGTAAAGTAATCTTGTCTCAACGGATGAAAGGGTTAAGTGGTGTAACTCCATTGCCACCATTACCAAAAGGGTCATAAAGAAGTTCAGGCTTACCTTTAGCAGCAGGCTCAATTGAATGATTCCACTGTCGAGCTACTGCTTAGGGTTAGTACAAACAAGTGGTGCACTGACGGCTCGAAAACGTCGGAAGGAGTTAATGCAGGAGACGCAAAACCTCGCATCAAACTCTCCATACACATATGAAGTTATCCGAGCCTTTTTCAGGCAGAAGTCTTAGCCATAAGTCGGTGCGTAGATATAAACCTCCAACGCAACGAACGTATAACCATACTTAGCGATAGTCAAGCGGCACTTGAAATCATCTATATTTCCAAATAGGATTCACATCGCTTCGCTAGCATCCAGCAGTAGATATATTGGACTCCATCAATATGCTAGGGCTAGGATAGTCTTTATGATTTAAAAAAAAAGCGCACAATAGACCGAAGATCGCGATGCAATCCTCGCTAAATCCAATTTTCCATACATTTGTTAAAAGCCTCTCTGTTGCGGCGTTTATTCGACCTCGGTTTTACAAACTATTCAGGTCTTTTAGAAGAAATCTATCATGGGACACTTCATACCCAAAACATTAATAAAAATGTGTTGAGTCGATCCAAAAAAGATGTTGAGATTCTCTGCTCTCTCCTCTCTCTGATGCTAACATAGCGATTTTCAAGCACTGTTTCTTTAACTTTTTCGATAACTTCACGATCTTCACTGAATACTTTGTGTTATGCCTTTGCCATAAAGTAGACACACCGAAACACAAAATTTCAACCAAACTCGTTATTTAATTTTTTTCCATGGCAGAATCGCCACATAAACTTTTCGAGCCGTAAACAAACAGCTACAAAACACACACTAATTGATATATGGAGACAAAACTTCACAACAACATAAAAATACCAATCTGAGCAAAATGGTTTCTCGATTCAGTTTGATCAGATGGGAAAAGTCGCAATTTTAATTTTTTTAGCTTTCAATGTTTAGTTCAGTAAATTCTTCTTCATACAGTTGTAAAAAATCACTGTGGACCAAGACGACTTTTGTGATTATAGGAAATATTTTGCATTGGTCTTTTTTCCCAACAATCTCATTCACCTAACTATAAATAAACATGTAATTTTATGTATCCTCAAATGCTCACAAGCAACCATTTTATGTTATATAACTCATATACTTCCATATAATACAATATATAACTGTACGTGCATGATAAAATAAATGGAAATGCTGCGGTTGCTTTAATGCATTTTCGGCTACTTTGCGGTTAACCGCATTTCAGCAACAAGCGAATGCATGAAAGTATGAAAATGAATAAAAAATAATAATTCTCTGCGGTTGTTGAAGTAACGCTATTAAATTGAAGAGCAAAATTAACTGTACACTCAACGGTTACTGAAGTATTCAAAGGATGAAGGGAAAGTTTTACAAAGAAAATATCGTCACCTAAAATGCAGAATAACGTAACAGCACATTTCATAAGTTGACAGCCAAAGGAAAAACGATATAATAGAAACCACTCATATTGAAACAAAATTTGAGTTTTGGTTATAAAGTGGTTATATATTGGTTATATATTGGTTAAATATTGGTTATATATTGGTTATACCAGAGAGCGAAAGCTGAAAACTTCGTAAGCAATAAAAAATTTAATCTTGATTTTTTTGATGATACATTGTTTTGCATTTTAAGTAACGATAAAGAAATTGATTTTTTAAGTCAGGTGGTACACAATTTTACACAAAATAAAAGATTTTTTTTTGGAAAATTTTCTAAAAATAATAGAAAAACAATTTTTTAAATGATATTTTCAGGGAAAATTTGAAATTCTCTGAATAACAACAATCACTATGCCTCCACTTTCTCTCCGCTTCACTGTATTTCAAGATTCCTAGAATCGTCTTCACAATCACTCAGTAAAAAGCATATTTGAATTAATGTTTCTATTCATTTTCCTTTCTTTAAATTTTAATAAAAACACCTCGCAATATTCGTGGACTTAAAAGAATTAAAAATTTCCGAGAAAATACTTTCACCAAAGTTTATTGCAATTTTCGAAAGGCAAGGTCACTTCTTTTTTTTAATATTACGTAACAGCTTTTCCCTACAAACAACTGTATTTTAAAAAAATCTATGTGGCAGTGAAAAGTTCAGTTCAAAACTTAGCTTTGACATCAAATAATGTGCGCTGGGACTTGGTGTGTACACAAAGAGCTAACAAATCGCCTCCCCTCTCTCGACCACAAAAAACATTGCGAGTAATCAGTCTGATGATTGAATTTTGACTGCGTCAACATTCTAAGAACGTTTTTAATTAAACCTAACCGCCTCACCGCTCCACCGCCTTTACAATACTTCAGCCTTTGTGCTGCCTGCCCCTCATGCCTGCAAATATGCGAAATGCAACTGACAAAATTACAACCGTCAATGCAGCCGCACTTGGCGCGGGGTTGAGCAATGAAAATTACTCATACGACATGACGGTCCGAAAACGAGCGCTGCCGGCAGCAGTTTGTCCATTGCACTTGTCACTTTGCAATGGTGGCCATGCCGGCTGACGTGCTGACGTGCAACAAAAGAGCAAATATGCCAGTGGCAACTACGACAACAACAAAAACAACAACAACAACAGCGACAACAATGTTGGCTAAAACATCAACTAAAACTACATTGTCAACTCTAACACGAACATAATCGACAATGTCATCAACAGCAGCCATCCATGTTGCCGCTGATAGAATACTGTTATCGGTGACATCAATACGTGCAAACCATGATGACTATGCACCTACATACACTCGCGAGCACACAGATGTGTGTAGGTGCCGGCTTGTCTTCGTCTGATCGCCAACAACCAACAGCCAACAGGCAGGCAGCAGCCAGTAGCTCATCAACTCTGTGCCGTTATGTACACTTATCCGGCCGGGCCGTCGCATTTCCGTTTCGCATTGCAACCGCAATCGATGCATTGCTGCCATCAGCATATTTTTCACATACTTGTGCTTGTTGTTTTTGTTGCTCTTTGGCTCACGCAAGCAAATTTTAATGTCGCTTTAATATGAAACGGAAATAGCATGAAATTGCTTCGCTGCCACATCGCAGGCGGCCAAGGGCCTGCGGCAACAGAGAAACACGCCGAGTAAACGGCTGATGAATATACAAATAGAAAAGCACGCAAATATGTAGGCGGGGCAACATGTGCGTGCATGCGTGTGCATGTGTGTGTGCAAAATATTTGTAGGTACACAATGTCCGCTTGATTACGTGACCAGCAGCGCTGCGCCCACATCTCGAAATAACCAACTGTCAGCCAACACACAGACACACACACCCGCACCCACATGCGCCGGACACACACTGTCGCCTCTCAGCAGTTGCAGTTAATACTCTGGCTCCCTTCAGCATCGCCCTGCCCCATCCGCCAGCGTTGCGCTGCATTGTGCGGCCATATCCGGCGCAGCGTTGCTCATCAATTCATTTCACGGAAATGCAGCAGACGAGCGTCGTTGCAGCTCCCTGTTTGTTGTCATTTTGCTTGCACAAGCTTTTGTCTGCGCGCGTGTATGTCTGTGTGTGTATGCGTCGATGTTTGCCGGCCGGAAGCGTAAGTTTATTGTTTGCATCCCATATATTTTCATATTTGCTGTCCAGTGTTTGCGTTTTTCACTCGCCTCTCTCTATTTTCATTAAAATACTGCAACTCTGCACTTTTTTCTCTTCTTTCTTCGCTGGAAATTCCATTTTTGTAAAACCAATTTCCTTTTCAACGAAATTCGAAGTATTCGGCCATTTTTCGTGTCACTAAATGTATCATTTAACGAAAGTTTTTGAGTTACCTCCCCCGCGCGCAACAAAGCAGATAGTCAATTTTTTGCGCGTCTGCTTTCTTTTTCAAATGTCTGCAGCGTCAATTTCTGCTGCTAACTAAGCGCGTTTGTTTAGGTCTCGCTTTAAGTTTCGCCACATCCGTAGCGCTGGCAATATTTCCGCTATTTGATGCTCTTCTTTGAAGTTTTCTTTTTCAATCTTAGTGCTTCTCCCAATAAATCTTCATTTAAACAATTCCGTCAAATTTGTTTTGTTATTATATCCATTTTATTGGCCATCCATATCCGTATATATATAAAAGTGTGTCTCGCCAAATTTAGTTTGGTTCAATGAATTTATCAATAGTTTTTGTTTGAACGCGTGGCAAGCGAAGAAATAAGTAAGGCAGTCTAAGTTCTTGGGCACCCAAATTTTTATTTATATGTACCTTTAACAATCTAGTTTGTATAATGTTTTCTCCTATATAAAGTACTCTCCCAAACTTCCCAAAATATACTACTCAGTTAGATGTAAAATTAAAAAATTCATTAATGTCAGCATTTACCTCAAAATTCAAAGTTTCTTAGTAAACAATAAGATGAGTCCATGCGGTTAAGGGAGCACTTAGAGTTTCTTATACGGAAGAATGTCTGAAAATGTGTCCTATGCATGGCTACCAGGCTAAGATCCTAAAAAACTTAAACCGACTCTGAATCTGTAACTTTTTTTTTCAAGCAGAAGTTTTTGTTATAAGTCAGTGCGTAGAACTCGATCTCCACCGCAACTATCGCAACCAGCGTATCGCCACTCTTAGTGACAGTTAAGCGCCACTAAAAGTGATCTCAGCATATGAAGTTAAATCGCCCTTAGTAGAGGAGTACATAGGAAGGCTGAACCGATTATCAGTGTGTAACCGGGTACACCTAATCTGGGTGCCGAGGATAAAGGGGTAGCCAGAAATGAGCTAGCCGACGAACTAGCGGGCAGCGGCAGCGTCGAAGAGACGGGACCAGAACCATCCATTGCAGTGGGATCCCACACTCTTAAGGAGCTGCTCCGCAAGGAGGAGAGAGTGGAGAGAGAACAGCACTGGCAACCGGCAGCAGGAATGCGTCATGCCAAGCTGCTTCTAGGAGGGTATAACCTCTCCACGCCACGATGCCTTGTGATCTCTCTTACTAAAATCATATTTACTAACCTGCTAATCCTGCTAAGCACAATGAGCCTTCTACGTAAGCGAGTACTATCGGAAGATCTTTGACTACAGCTTCCATTTCAGAAGGCAAGGTTTTCATCAAGAGGTCTTAATGGTTTATAATTTTATGAAGATTAAAAAAAGTGGCTGATATCGTGCGCTAGAGGCTTCCTATAACTCCAATAAACGATTACATGTTCAGTAAGATGTGGCATGATATCAACTTATTGACAAAACATTGTGAAGAAATGTGAATATTTCTGCAAAATAGAGGTAAAATTATATTAAATTTCACAAAAGTATGTAGCAACCCTAAAGAAAAATCGGAGACCCCATAAAATATGTATTTAATTGATCAACATGATGAGCTGAGTCGATTTAACCGTGTCTGCCTGTCTCTCTGTATATACTTAATCAAGTTACTCAGTTTTAAAGATATCGGTCTGAAATTTTGCACCCGTCCTTTTCTTCCCAAAAAGCTGCTCATTTGTCGGAACCGCCTTTGTCAGATATAGCTGTCATACAAACTGAACCATCGGAATCGAGTCCTTGTATGGAAAACATATTTATGCGACAAGATATTATATCACAGATTACTTTATGCTACATTATCTGAAGAAATTATGCATATGTATAACATATATATAGCTTTCCCACAAACAGAATGATCGAAAACAATTCGTTGCATGGATTTTTTTTTTTTGTTGGCAAGATATCTTCATGATATGGGTTACTGTTACTGCCGTAAAAACAGAACGATCGGAATAAAATGTTTGCATTGAAAGCATTTTCATTTGACCAGAAATTTGGAATGGATTATTGCCCATGACAATGATGAAATATCTGCACTGATGCCGAATTTTCTTACAATATTTATCGTAAAAAGTTATCCATTTCGAGGTTGCCTACTTTTTTAAAGAAAAAACACAGAAACTTAAGCCCAATTTTCAATGACTCGTTCGATCATTTCGTCTGGTAACTAGCATATGACAGGCCTTAATCGAAGCGAGATTGTCCGCATACACTTTAGACTTTACATATCCTCACAGGAAAAACTCTAACGAAGAAATAATCTGCTCACCGAATTGTTCTTTCAATAAATCCATTGATTGATGCGATGTGTAGGAAGTCGCAACATCTGGTTGAAACCAAATGTCGCTGAGATCATGGCAGGAAAACGGCCGTCATTGACTACTATATTTTCACCGCCGGCCCACAAACCACACCAGGCCGTTGTTTTTTCTGTATGAAATGGCTGCTCTTGAATCTCTTCCTATTCCTCTCTTCGACAATTTTGCTTGTTTACATATCTATTGAGCCAGAAAAGAGCCTCAGCTGCATAAGTAATTCCGAGTTGCTACGAACGGCGCCGAATCGGTTCTCTGCGGTCTTCTTGTACACTCTCAGCAATGACTGCTATATGTTCTTCTCTGCGTGCTGGACGTGGTCTATTCGGTCGAGTATTATCTAAAAATGAATGCTGGGTCTCCAGATAAGTGACGGTGTTGTGAATAGTAGGCTCAGTAAGCCGATTATGTTGACCATAAGTTGAACGAAGAGCGCGAAACACATTCTTTACAGAACGTGAATTTTCGTAATAAAGTTTAATGATTTGTAAACGTTGTGCTTGCGTAAGTCTTTTCATGATAAAATAACAGACAAGACTCACGCGTGATCTTTCAAAGAAGGGCTATTGAAAAAAGTACCTCTACCTCGATAACCCGTTAGTTAAAACGAAATAATCGAACGACAGTAATTTATACGAGGTGTGTTCAAAAAGTATCGCGAATCGTAACTGACAATTTTCTTCGATTGCAGGGGCGTGGTGCATCATGAGTTCTTGCCACAGGGAAGAACGGTCAATAAGGAATATTACCTGCAAGTTATGCGCAATTTGCGCGAAGCAATCCGCCAGAAACGCCGGGATTTATGGAAGAACAAAAATTGGCTTTTGCACCACATAACGCCCCTGCTCACACACATCGTTGCTTGTGCGCGACTTTTTGGCCAAAAACAACACACTAATGATGCCGCAGCCACCGTATTCTCCAGATCTGGCCCTCTGTGACTTTTTCTTGTTCCCTAAACTGAAGAAGCCCATGAATGGACGACGTTACGCTTCTCTCGACGAGATAAAGACGGCATCGAAGGAGGAGCTGAAGAAGATAAAAAAAATGATTTTTTGAAGTGCTTCGAAGATTGGAAAAACCGCTGGCACAAGTGTATAATATCTCATGGGGATTACTTTGAAGGGGACAAAAAAGATATTCATGAATAAATAAATAATTTTTGAAAAAACACAAAATTCGCGATACTTTTTGATTACACCTCGTACGCCTATAAATACTAGTATATCGTTTAGTTTATCACAAACTAGCCGAATTCCTCGCATTTATATCAAAACCATCCTATCGCGAAAAATAAATCTCAGAAAGAATAATTTTTGAAGGTTAAAATTTTGTCAATATCTTATTAATAACAAATTTTATATTGGTTGATTTATGGTTTATTATTCAGTAATAGAACCATACATTCATACAGCATTATATACAATAGATCTAAAAGCGAAATTTAAAAGTGAATTTGTCTAACGCATTAGATTTACTACAAATGTTATCAACCTGTCAACAAGAAGTTCGAAATTAACAAAATCACATATACTATATAGCGTATTAAATATGAACGAAAAACGACTAACATTGAAATTTACACGATAAGACCACCGACTTCTCGATTTCACGTGTCTTCGTTCCGCATTCCAACAACTAGAACTCTGATACTGGCCACAGCCAAAACAATAACTAATAACTATATATAGATTTCCGATATCGCCGTGTCCACAATGTTATAAATGGCGTTTCCTCGAAATTTTACGCATACCGGCTTCAGTTGCTCAACGCTTTAGACATTGTGAAAGTAACACAATAAGATTATACTTTATCACAAACATTGTTGTTATTATTGTTTATTTTTAATCAAATAGTTTGAATAATTGTAGCAAACAACAGAGAGAAAGTGTTGGCATAAAACATCGGTTAGCATAAAGAAACGATGACAAGTGAGTGCGAGAAAAATATTAAAAAACTAGATTTATTACTTATTATACTTTCGTAAGCAGATCAACTGCTCTTTCTGTGTACCATAACCACCACCACCGCCATAATTCACAGCGTCAATGCGGCCTTCTTCGTGATCTTCGCAGCGCTTGCCTACTGGATCTACAGCACTTGGCGCCTGAACAGTCCGCCCAGCAAATGGCGGCGCATAGGCGTGGTGGATCGAATGAACATCTACCCGCTGAAATCCGCGGGCCCACTCGAATTGAAACCCGAAGATGAAGTGACCTGTGATCTGTTGGGTCTGCGTTTCAATGCCGCACACGATCGTTCGTTAATGCTGGTCGGTGATCAAAATCAAATGATCTCCGGTCGCCAATATCCCAAATTGGTTTTAGTGCATCCCAAAATGTTGTCGCCGACGCGTGTAGTGTTCACCGCTCCCGATATGGAAGACCTCGAGTTGGACTATTCGCACGTGTTGGAGCAGTCACAAGGTCGCGGTGTGTACACATCGATTTTTGGCGCCAAAATCAAAGCTTTACTCTGCGGTGAGCGCTACGATAAGTGGTTCTCGCGTTTCCTACTCGGACAGGAAAGTGGCATGCGTTTGGCTTATTATCCGTACCGCAAGCCGGTGCGTGCCATCAATATGCGCATGATACACCAACCGCTGGTGACCTGCGACGACACGGGCACCTTTAACAACGCCACCAGTTATATGCTCATCAATTTGGCCTCGGTGAAAGACTTGAACACGCGCATACCACATCCGGCGCATCCGTTGCAATTCCGCGGTAGCTTTCAGTTGAGAATGGACGAAGAAGTGGCGTACGCAGAGGATAATTGGAAGTGGGTGAGAATTGGTGAAAATACTATTTTTCGCGTGCTTGCGCCGTGTACGCGCTGTATTTTTCCCACCACAAATATTTTCACCGGCGAACGTGACCAAGACGGCGAACCGCTGAAAACGCTAAACAAGTGAGTACTCTGATTAAGCTCTTCGGATTTAGATTCGCAGAGTTAGAATGTAGTTTTGTTTGGACGATGTCAATTTTTTCTTGTTTCTGCGTAGATACCGGCTGTGGCCTCATCAAACTGGTCCGTCTTTGGGCATCCAAATGGGCTTACGCCAGACTGGTGTAGTGAAAGCAGGGGATGTCATCTACATAGAAGACGAGTAGGCGGAGCTCATACAAATGAACGATGAATGCGGAATTTTATTGTGTTAATATTCTTGTCTGAGATCATTCAGCAAAAAATTTATCAACAGCATAAGCGTGTGCCACTTATGGTCAAGAACTGATTAATTTTAATCAAAATTGTTCGAGTGTATTTTTATCAATTCTATGGAACAAACAAGTTTTTTATAGTTAGTTGCTAAAATTGCTTAAATTATATTGAAAACATTCATAAAACGAAGTTACTAAAAATTATTATCTCAAAACCCGAAGGTAACTTTCCCCACACCAGTTGGACAATTATATGCTTTGAGACAGATATAAAACTATCAGACCGTAGTAAGAATTGATTTTGTTATGTCTGCCGGTCTGTCTACGCAATATGATGATCCAAAGCCACTTAGGAATACTAATTGATGAATTTATATATAAATGAAACTCGGGACGTCTTACGACCACAGATTATAGACATATGTACACATGTTTTATTGGCGCTTGAGCCTCTTCAAGATGTTTCTTATCCCACAAATAAAATATACATGTTTAAAGCTGACTCCAAAAACCAGACCGACTCTTATGAGGTCTCTTTTTCCCGTTTCCACGACAGTCGGGTCTACGTAACCGGAACGGTCCCAGATTTTTATACGGCCAAGGACTGTCAAGTCGGCAGAGTTCTGCCGCTACACCAACAATAGCAACAGGACCCTTTTTCGTATTGGAAATAAATAAATTCGGAGGAGAACCACTATTATATTGGTCAAAAGGGAGAATATCGTAGAACCTAGATTTTACATTAACATTAATTCGACTCTTACGCCTTCGCTATACATTTTAGGAAGCTTCTCTCACTATTCTATAAATGCATGCTCGAACTGATAACAAATAAAAAATATTTAATTGATCACTAATATACATAAACACATATTTATTTGAAGTGTCTCTCCACACAAGATAGCCTCAATGAGACGCTAGCGATATATTTCTAGTTTCTCTCCACTCATTCTCTTATTTCATGTAACGCTGATCAGACCGGTATTTGCTGCGCCTTATTGTCTAACAGTATTTATTGGAATAAAATATTTTCTCTCTATAAACACAATGTAGAGGGAGAGCTTGTGAGCCACCAACAAACAATCGCAGTCGCACTTGCTGCCCACCAAACATATGCGCTAATTTATCCGTTTCCACTGCTCTCGTGAAAACTGCTCTTTCGGTAATTCAGTTTTTCCATTAAGTCAAAACTCAAAAGCCGACAGTTTGTAAGTGACTTTTGAACGAGATTATTCAGTCCGCGAGCACGGTGGTGTGTAACTTGCCTTACGTTTTAAATACGGAACGAGTAAATCTTATCAAAACCGCATTATAAACATTTATCGTGATGTCAAGTAAGTACACCTCTGTTTCACACCTTAAGACCGCTATTTACATATGTTAACAATCACACACACATGTTCCATAGGCACATCAAGCGCGACTAGCAAACTTGCCATCGGTATTGGGGTCACGCTTGCCACTGGGCTGACTTACTGGTACTACCTGCAGTGGAAGAAACGCAATGCAGTGCCCAAGAAATGGCGTCGCGTTGGCACTTTGGAACAAATCAACATATTTCCAATAAAATCATGCGCACCACTAAAACTGGAGGACAATATGGAGATCGATTGTGATATATTGGGCTTGAAATATCTGGGCTGCCGCGATCGTACGCTAATGGTCATCAATGACTGGAATGAAATGATCACCGCACGCGCTTATCCACGCATGGTCTTGATTGCCACAAAGTTGTTGGCACCACAGCGCTTGATATTAAGCGCGCCTGGCATGGAGACCATCGAGTTGGATTTGGGCGCTTTAAAGGCCGATGGTGAGCAGCTGAAAACAATGGTGTGGAGCACACCGGTGCAGGTGCGTTCGGTCGGTAAAAAATATGACAAGTGGCTGTCCAAATATCTGCTCGATAAGGAGAGTGGCATGCGTCTGGTGCACTATCCGCTGGAGAAGCCGGTGAAGGCCATCAACTCGCGCATGGTGCGACAGCCATACATTTTGAAAGATGATCGTGTAAGTAGCAGTTATAGCTACTGCCTTTGCATATTAAATTTATCCGATTGTATTTAAAAGGGCACCTTCAACGATGCTACGAGCTATATGCTGATGAATTTGGCATCGATTAAGGAGCTTAATACTCGCATACCGCGGCCAGTGGATCCGTTGCAGTTCCGTGGTAGTTTCCAACTGAAAATGGACACTGATGAGCCTTACGCCGAGGATCATTGGCAATGGGTGAAGATCGGCGATGAAGTCATCTTTCGTGTGGTAGCACCGTGCACACGCTGTATCTTCCCGAATATAAATGTGAATACGGCAATACGTGATCCCGATGGCGAACCGTTGAATACGCTCAAGAAGTGAGTTTGGCGTGTATTCTAGGTCGAATTTTTATGCTCATGGTTTTTGTATTTCCAGGTATCGCTTGTTCAAAGGCTACGCAACCCCAGCCATTGGCATACACTTGGGTCTACGCTCTGCCGGAAGTGTCAAGAAGAACGCAGTAGTATATGTAGAGGATAAGTGAGGTATTGTACTTAAGACAATGTAATATTTTGGAAGACTTTTTACTGAGGAGTGTAAATATATATAAAATATGCTTCCATATACATTCTATAAAAGAAAAAAAGAGCTTTCATAAAAACTTTTTATTTTTGTAATTAAAAATAAATCTCTTGCTGTACTAAGAAACCCTCTTTTATGCATAATGGACATAGATTTGTTCCCCAATCTTCAGGGTTCCACATTTATAAACATCAAAATAAACACCCATAGACGGCTCTTTAGGATTTTGACGCAGTCGATATCTGCAAAAGACCATATAAATCTCATAAAGTTAAACTCCAAATTCCTGGAAAGAGTTACTTACTTCTTAAGCATTCTTAGTGGCTCGAAATCGGGGTTTCTCGTATAATTCTCCACATTCACATTTACCAAAATGCAACGCAGGCAGTCCGAGTTGTAGCGCATAACTACCGAGTTTTCAACATCTGCGCCGATCCGTAACCAGAGCCAGTTATCTTCGTTGTACGGTGGTATATTCGCATTGCTATCGACTACGATGTTGCCACGGAACTGTTGACAGTCCACTGGTTTCGTTTTACCGCTCAGTCGTTCATTCAGGTCATGCACGGAACGTTCATGCATTACCATAACTGGAGCAATATCCTAAAAGTATTCGGAAAAAGTAAAGATATACTTGTACTTCGACTTATTAACTATTCTAACTCACCAGCTTCTCTCCCGGATACGGTTTTAATTTCACGTACAGCCGCAAACCATGCTCACGCTGGAGCACAGCGCGTGAGAGCCACTCATGGTGTTCGGCTCGACATTCTACCAAACGCTTGACATTGCCGTTTTTTCGTTTTTCCAAAACTTCATATGGTTCCCTCAATAACTCATTCAGATCTACAATTATAGATGGCATATTCGGCGCTTCCAAACGCAATACCTTTTCACTCACAATCTTTGGATGTACACTGAGCATGCGTGGATAGGAGCCAGCAAATACCACTGCGCCACACTCATCGTACGCCACCAAGCAACGCTCCCAGAGGCCACTGGACTGCAGACCCAACTCCGAGCATTCCACTTGCTCCAGTCTTATGGGCGCACCCCCTTTGACGGGGTAAAAATTTATTATTTTCAGTGTACCCAAGTGTTGCCATTCATCAGCGCTGGGTAGTTGCCGACGTCTGCTGTTTCCCTTGCGGTACGCCAACCAAATTGTAAGGCCACCCACAGCAGCACCTATGCTAAGGCCAGCCCAAGCGATAACTTCCAGCGACCGCATTTCTACTACTTACATAAGTATGTATGGATATGTGCAAATGAGTTCGATTTCTGATCGTTATTTTGTTTCTTAATCAATCGGTCAGCACGAATCACGCTGTCATCTGCTTGTACGCCACTCGACTGAATGCAAATAAAGAACACATTAAGTATAAATAATAAACAATCGCCCTATCTTTAAATGTATTGATAAGCGTCTCTCTGCGTTTAACCCTTCAGAGGTAAGTTTGGGTCAACGGTGCTTCGTCCATAGTAACTCAACTTTCCATATCGGGAAGAGATGGGAAGTGACAAAAAAGAAAAGTTCGAAAATGGATCTGTGACCCATTACTACTGATTGTATTGCCCATTTTTATAACTTATGAAAATAAATTTATAGAGGTATACACTTTATATAATTTTCAATTATGAAATTTAAAAAAAATCATGTTTTTAATGGACTAGAGAATAGTTATTTTGTAATGTCATGATTATTTCAGTTATTATGGTACTCTAATACTCTTTTTGGAATAATGGACTCAAAAGGCTTCTTAAAGATGCCAAAAAAGCATTATCCGGCAAGGGTTAAAAACATTGTATACATTTTTGGAGACGAAATTTTTTGCTCTACAGTGAACTGACTATATTGAGAAAAACATTTCTATTCGGGGAGGGTAAAAAGGGTAAAATTCTTAAATCCAGTCGTGTTCTGAGATTGATTTCTACGTCGGGCGTAGTACTTTTCTTGTGGTTATGGGGGTTTAATTGCTAAGTAAAGCTCTGTTATAGGACTATAGCGATACTTTGGATACTCTGTTTTGCCCTCTTCAGATAAGAGAGCACTACGAGCAAAATTTCGACAAAATAAAATCGTTAAAAAATAAGTTACTGCCGAGTTTAAGCGAATTGATTGTGCAATCACAGCGTTATGACCAAAACAACGACAACCAAAGCGATAGATCCGTCTTCTCCACAAACGGATCTCTGTAACCGGAAATTCCTGTCAAACATCGTTAACAATAGTCCTCAAAATCTCCATTCCGTTCTCACGACAGTCGAGTCAAAGTAACCGGAACAGACCCGTTTTTTTTTTTGCAGCCAAGGGCTGTCAAGTCGGCACCATTTCTCGAAATCACTTTTTCTGCCGCTACAACAGCAACATTCCTTACAATTATTTGGTGAATATTTTCTTCTACAACAAACAAATTATTTTGCAGAATAAGGTATACCGGCTGTCAAGCTGTTCCATTTCCGGTTAATATTCAAGGTTAATATTCCGGTTGATAAGAAAGCTGATAAATTTTACTGTAATAATATTTCATACTGATGGAATCACACTAATAATCGTCTTTTAGAGGGCAAGCGTTATTAAATGGGGGCGTTGATACACCCACAACCCCTTGCCGACTCGCTTTCGCTTGTGCATTTACTTTGCGAGAAGACAAAACATTTGATTGCAAACACATACATAAGTACATACATTCAACAGCGCAGAGAGAACACTAATCCATCTGTCTTTCGTGTATAGGCAAAAGCTTTGAAAGCTGCGCATTGCATGCGGGATTCTCAGTTGCTCTTCAGAAATATTCGAATAAAGTCTAACAAGTCCATTCTGCACTTAACGGCTGCAATTAAACATTTTAAAGGTTTCCAGCAAATTATAAACAAGTGCACTTCAGATTCAATTACAGATACTAAGTGCCACAAAAGTGCCCACAGAAACTGCGCAGAATGTCCAGTAATAAAAAATAAGATTTATTTCAGGCAAATTTACGCGCTTTGTTTCATTTTACATTTTCTTGACACAGATCCCGCCACTGGCGTCTCCTCTAAGCTGCTGTTGAGCATCGGCATAGGGGTTGGGGTGACCGCAGTGTCAGGTGCCTCCTATCTGTATTACAAATATTGGAAAGATAATGCCATACCAGAGCAATGGCAACGTGTGGGTACATTGGAAATGCTCGAGTTCTTCCCAATCAAATCTTGTGCGCCGCTTAAATTCCCAGAGGGCACCGAACTGGAGTGCGAAGTACTCGGTCTACGCTATGAAGGCTGTCGCGATCGTGCTTTGATGCTGGTCGACAAAGATGACGTAATGATAACGGCACGTGGCTATCCCAAGATGGTGCTGATAAACTCCAGACTGGTCACACCCACAAAACTCGAAATCAATGCACCAGGCATGGAGACTTTGGAGTTGGATTTCAAGAAGCTAATTGAGGAAGCACCGGGCAAAGACATACATACAGCTGTGTTTGGTGCCAAAGTGGATGCGATGCTGTGTGGCGCAAAGTATGATAAGTGGTTTTCACAATTTATACTTGGTCAGGAGAGTGGTCTGAAACTTGTGTATCATCCATATCAGGAGCCTATGAAGCCAATCGACAAGGATTTGGCCAAAGAGCCGCACATCAAAAAATCAGACACGGTAGGCAAACCTGTTCAGCCTGTTCCTCTCAATGCAGACATTTGTATGTACACTTGCAATATTTTGGCAAACAAGAGTTTCTACGGCATAAACTGTAAATTATCTTATCACTTAATGAGGGTACAGCCGCTGTTTGCTATTCATACATACGCTGTGTCAATTTCTTATCAGACATTGTAAATTTAATTGATAAAAGACAGAGTTTAACATTTTCAGGGTGCCTTTGCTGATGCTACGAGTTACATGATGATGAATTTGTCTTCTATTGATGATCTCAATAAACGACTACCGCGCCCCATAAAACCGATTCAGTTCCGTGGCGGTTTTTATTTAAGAATGGATAAGAACGAGCCATACGCTGAGGATTCTTACGACTGGATTAAAGTCGGCAGTGAGGCGGTGTTTCGCAAAGTGGCGCCGTGCCGTCGCTGCATTTTGCCCAATATCAATCCGGAGACCGGTGAGCGCGACCCTGAGAATAATCCTTTGAAAACGCTAAAAACGTGAGTAGCATTCTGCAGCACTTTCCCTACATACGAAACAAAAATATTTGTATGCCGTTGCAACAACTGATTTTAGGTATCGCTGCTTTGAGAATAATCCGAGTCCCGTGTTGGGCATACATTTGGGGCTACGTAAGGCAGGGAAAATAAAACGTGGTGATGTAATTTACGTTGGCGTACAAAAATGAGATGATATTTATCTTGCATATTGTCTTTTACACACATATTTAATATATATCTTATAACTCGTTAAACAGTTTAATTTGGCATTATGATTTCTTTTGCTTTTACAACGAATGTAAATACATATTTAATAAAATATCGAATTCCAGCGATTATTTTCGTACTTTATATTTAAATGTATAGCTCTGCTTTATTTAATGTTATATTATAACGTTTTATTAGCACATACATACTTTTTTACATGTGTATGTACAAAAAATATATATTGTATATATTCTCTTATTTCGTGTGCACTTTAAATCAGTAAATGTGATTATTTTCTTATGCTGAACTTAGCCAATGACCCATCTACAATGCTTTGCGCCTTGGCTCATACAACGTATAACAAAAAGAATTATTGTTCGGAATATTAAATACATATTCGCATGCATATACATAAATAATGATGATAAAAAATAATATAAAGTAAAACAAAGATTTTAGTTTAATATAAATATGTGATATTGAAAATGTAAATACGTATGGTATTTAGAATAAATTTGCATGGAAAACTTTTGATGTATTTCAGTTTGCAATACAACTCTGCCATGCCAGACCACCGCAGAACATACTTATAATCACATAGATTACAAATATTATTATTAACACCACCACTACATAGATGCGAACCTTTTTCCAGAACATTTGTCGTGCCAAATTACGTGATGCCTTACGGAATGCAACAGACTGAAATATACAATAAAGAATGATAAAGAAGCTTCTTCAAATTCAGTAATACTGTTACTCACATTATTACTAAGATTTTCCGTTTTATTCACAAGCAATTCCAATCTTTCACCTCGATCACGAAGACTATCTATAAGTAAAAAGCGTGTGACATATTAGAATTAATTTTACAGATCTTATGGCTATTGATTTCTATCTCTAAAATACAATTTTATTTACGCTATGATAAATTATTGCTGGTTTTAGGAACATTTTGTGTACTGAAACATACCTATATTTTTCACCATTATATCTTTTAATTCGTCAATTTGACCGTGGACTCGCGAAATCATGTCCACCTCCCGCGACTGACTGAAATGTGTCATTTGTTCCGCCAGTACCTTCGAAAACTCCGTATTCATTGCATAGGCAATAGCTGTCGCCACTTGTAGTCCATAAGTATGTATAAACTTCTGTTTAATGTCGGCCAGAAATAAAAAGGCTCGTGTACGATCAAATTCCTACAAAAGAGATTAGGCTTTTATTACACAGTTATTTAAGCAAATGCGTTGTACTTACGTTGTCTGTGATGCACATGTAGATTATGCGATTTTCACATATATAATGTATTAAATATTCGCCATGCGAATATGTCAATTTGTGATTCTCCATTGCGATTTTAGAGATTATCTGTTCGGTGACCTCGGCAAAGTTTCCCACACACTCCGCATATTTAGCTAGTACGGTGCTGCCCCGAGATATTACGCTGTATAGAATAGGCATTTTGTTTGAATGTCAATACTTCTAAAGTGTCCCAACTTCAACCAAAGACTGTCTTTTTACGACTGTTCCACGTTTTCTGTCGTTTTTGAAGATTTGTAAAATGTTGCAGCTATTTTCGAAGAATAATCAATTTTTTAGTATTTAATTTTTTTGTTTTGATTCTTATAATTTGCTAGGATAAGAAGAGAAAACAGAAACAATAATACAGTGACGCATCATAATAAAATGCAACAACTGACGGGTTTCCCCCTACAACTTCTATTTACTGGAGTGTCGCAGGTAATATAGTAAGATATGTGGCAGCCACAAAGAAGCCTTGCATAAAATATATATTTACATACTTTTTGCAATTACATTTTGGCTAGATAATATCTGCTATTATTTTGTTAGAAGCCACTATAAAATTATGTTTTTGATTTTGAAAATCTGCCGAAAAGTAGTTCCATAATTTGCTTTGATGTTTGCACAAAGAACATCTACACAACGGCCTCATTATTAATTTTTAAGAAAGTATAAGCAATTATAACTTCTCTCCGCTATTTAGTGCAATTAATTTTACTCACATCTCAAGTTTCACAATTGTAGCTGCAACCAAAGGTCAGCAATTCACATTATCTTAACTTCGTTGAAAATATAAAATGCAACTGCACTTATTCTCTGTCAAAATATATTTGCGTTGTTGTTAAAATATGAAAAGCGATAAAGCATGTTACAGAGTGATACATAGAATTAAGAAATGTAAGGCGAATTCAAAACTGCTGTTTGCAAAAGTCAATATTAAAATTACTATATATAAGTTATCTTTAAAAAATGTTAACTAATTTTGAAGGATTAGAAGTAAGTAGTTATTTTTTATTTGCAAAGTAATTATTCGTATAAGGAATTTGCAATCGCTGCGATATGCGTTCTCTGGTAATAGTTTATTTTTTCAGTCTTTTGGCATCTCTATTACTTCTTAAACTGTTTGTTTTTGTAGACTTTTTCGCATTAACTTCTTGCAAATTTCAAAACGATTTTGTTACCTGATTAAAATTGTAATTCTCAATGACTACAAAGCTAAAAAAATGTCCATATGGCGAGCAGTGTTACAGGAAAAATCCCATACATTTCGGGGAATTTTCACATCCTCATTGTATGTAGTATTTCTTACAAATTAAAACATGTATGAATGTAAATTATAATTCCAAACATTGCAGTGGACGAGATTTATGCAAAAGGATTGGACCCAGAAACCAAGAAGTATGTAATTCCTGATGAACTCTTTATGACAGCGGAATTAATAGAAACTCAGTTGAAATTACTCGAAAAGCTGTTTCCAAAAGCAGGTCCTAGCAGTGCAGCAAGTAGCAAAACTACGTCAAAAACAAAGGATGGTGATATAAACAACAGTGGCCACCGATTAGATGGTGGTACTACAAAAGTAAGACATATTTTCATACATTTATATCAGTATAATAATACTGCTCCTTTTAGCAAGAATCTATTAAACGAAGTAATTCGCCTGAGGCCGGCAGTTCTAAAGTAAACGCCGCACCCACTGTCAACGTAAACTCCTCTTCTATGGATAATTCCAAACTATCTAAAAAAGTCAAAATAACGAGAAACGTCAAGGATTACATACCAGTAGTTCTGGAAAAAGGTCATGCCGCCGAAAAACTAGAACGCGCTGCACCTTATAATTTTTTTCTTACTGCTATTACGGATTCAAAACCCACTCATCATGAGCCATTAACAATAACTCTACTAGGTTGTATTCAAAGTGTTTTAGCATGATTCTCAATATATATATAATAATATTTTTTCTTATATTTAACATAGAAATCCTTGATGAGAGTCTTGGTGAAATTGAATCATCCGTGCAAATTAATTTTATGGTGGATATTGGCTGGTTACTAGGACACTATTATTTCGCGGGTATAATGTAAATAAATAAATTTATTACTAATTAAGATTAATAGTATTTAGTTGATAGTTTTAATAATTAGCACTTTATGACCAAATATTTTACAGGGGCACTCCGTTACTTGTTCTTTATGGCGATGAAACACCGGAGTTAGCAAATATTTCTAAAACACATCCGGAAGTCACGGCAGTTAAAGTTAATATGCCTACAGCATTCGCTACATCTCACGCTAAAGTAATGCTTCTAGGCTATACGGATGGAAGTATGCGTGTGGTAATTTCCACGGCAAATTTATATGAAGACGATTGGCACAATCGTACACAAGGCCTTTGGATAAGTCCGAAATTACCTCCGTTACCTGCCGATGTAGACACCACAGCCGGAGAGAGTCCCACAAACTTCCGGCAGGACTTTATGTTGTATTTGGTAGAATATAAATTGTCAAAGTTACAGCCTTGGATAGCACGTATACGCAAAACGGATTTCAGTTCGATAAAGTGAGTCAATAAAAAATAATGCTTTTGTTGTAATTATTTTACTTTTTTCTGTTAAGTGTTTTTTTCATCGGTTCCGTGCCTGGTGGTTTTCGCGAGGGTCCGCGTGGTTACCCTTGGGGACATCCGCGTGTTGGAGAGTTGCTTAAAAAGCATTGCACTACTGTCGATGCGAGAACGCCCGTAATATGTCAAAGCTCTAGCATTGGTTCTCTTGGTCCAAACATACAATCATGGGTACAACATGATTTTCTTAACAGTCTGCGAAAACATTCCGGACCACAAGGGCTTACACATTTCCCGCCTTTCAAAATGATATACCCCAGCTTCGCCAACGTTAACGGCAGTCATGATGGTTTGCTAGGTGGTGGATGCTTACCATACGGCGCAAATACTAACGATAAACAGTCTTGGCTGCGTGGGCATTTATTCCAATGGAGTTCGAAACAGCGGTTTCGTTCGCAAGCTATGCCGCACATTAAAACTTATACACGCATGAAATTGGAGGACCAGTCTATCTACTGGTTTATGTTAACCTCCGCAAACTTATCGAAAGCAGCATGGGGAGCCTTCAACAAAAATGTTAATATAGCATCGTCTTTAAGAATTTTGAACTTTGAAGCTGGCGTGCTCTTCTTACCGAGATTCGTGGTATGTTTCTAAGATCTAGTAATTATGATGTCGTAGGCTCATTAAGTCTTTCTTTCAGATCGGAGAGGAGACGTTTCCGTTGGGATATGTGCGTGATGGTATACCGCCATTCCCCCTACCATATGATGTGCCCATAACACCGTATGCACCGGACGATAAACCATTTTTGATGGACTATTTGCGTTAGTGATATGTATATGCAACTGTTATTTGTTGTCTCGATTTACAATAACTTCTTTAATTATACACATACATAATTTTACAACTACTATATACTTCACAGTTAGTTAATTACTGCTCCGTGTAAAAAAAAAAATAAATTTGTCTAAATTTCTTCACACATTACTTAAGTTTAATATCGCTCTTATTTTGTAACTGAAAAAAAAAACCGGTTGTTACACTAAGCTCCCGCATTTATATGCATAGATAACAACAATAATAAAATGAGCTGCAATTAAGCAAAGCCCATTAAGCAATGAAAATTGTTTATTGTAAGTTTTTTTATTTTTAATATATTTTAAATATGCACTTTCAGCAAACTTTCTCTACAATCGTCTCAAACTAAAGTACCTTTAAGCAAATTATTTTAAATAAATTTTAGTTTACCGCCAGCGATGAACCCGTTAACACAATCGAAAAAGATGTACACTTTTCCGTATGAGATCGTAGACGTTGATCCCGAAATAAACTCTGAGCTGCTACAGTATTTCAAGGGTACTCAACGTGTTTGTTGTTAACTTCCGGATTTTAAGTGACATTTGTGTTTTGTTAGGTGAGCGCACAGGATTTGTGCAAGTGGGTCCTGAAAAATATTTCTTTCCTCACAAATACAAGTTGGAAGCGGAAAATTTTTATAATTTTTGTGCACGTCCGGATGATATTTGGTTGGCAACAGTTCCACGATCTGGAACCACGTGGACTCAGGAGTTAGTTTGGCTACTGGAACATGATTTAGATTTTGATGCAGCCAAACAGGAGACCCTCTCAGAGCGCTTTCCATTTTTTGAGTAATTATTTAACCCCATTATACACACGCATGGTTCTAACTCACATACATATGTATGTATATCACTTGTACTTTTATTTGCTTAGGTTTTCATTGTTCGTTCATCCTGAAATCAAAGCTGAGTTGTCAGCTGAAAATTCTGGGGATAATAAAAAACTGGAGTTCATTGAACATTTTTCCAGATCAGGATACAAAACTCTAGACGAATGGCCATGTAATAAGAGACGTTTTATAAAAACACATTTTCCCTTTTCCTTGCTGCCTCCAAGTGTTATGCAAAATAAGTGCAAGGTATTCAAGAATGAGACAATTAAACAGATTTCGGATATACATACATACATATATTTGTATTTAATTATATAATAATTATACTCAGGTAATATATGTATTGCGTAATCCCAAAGATGTGGCTGTTTCCTATTATCATTTGAATCGGTTGTTCCGCACGCAAGGCTACATTGGTGATTTCCACCGATATTGGGACTACTTCTCAAGGGGATTAAGTAAGATTTTTAGCTTGATTAAAATTCTTCTATTTCATGTACTTATAAGACATTTTAATTTTTAGACCCCTGGCTGCCATACTACAGTCACATAAGTGAAGCGCTTGAACAGCGCCATCTTTCAAATATACTCATCCTTAACTACGAAGATATGGTTTCCGATTTAAGGGGTGTCATATTAAAACTAGCCGCATTTTTAAATCGCAAAATCAGCGCGGAGGGTTTGAAAAACTTAATACAACATTTGGATATTAAAAATTTCCGGGAAAATCCCTCAGTAAACGGTAGTGAAATGGCGGATGTTGGAGTTTTGCTAAAAGGTGAAGCTGGCTTCGTTAGAAAAGGTGGAAATGGAAAGCGAGAAGAGCTCATGAATGAAACTGACCTAAAGAACTGTGTAGACCAGTGGATTCACGAAAATATGACAAAAATTAATATAAATAAGTAAACATATAAAATTGTTATAAAATTTGGCTAAAATTAATTAAAACAAGTAAGGAAGAGTTAAGTTCGGGTATAACCGAACATTTATTACTTTTGCAACTTGCAAGGATGAAAGGCGGGGTAATATCTTCAGGTACAAACAGCTTCTTAGTTATGTGCAGAGATAAAGTTATGTGTATACATATGTATGTACATATGCTTTAGGGCACGCTTTTTTTGCAAGCACAAACAGGCACCGTTTTATTATCCATGCCGTTTTTATTAAAACACGCTCTCTCAATTTTACGGGGTTTCTCAATAGGGAGTGTCGTTTCGGCCGTTTTTAATTTGTCATGATCTGTTTTTTTTCTACGTTCTATTGCAGAAAACGTAAACCATAATCATAATCTAGTTTTCACATTACCTACAAATATTTTTTTGGTTATAAATGTATAAAAAATAATAAGTTCAAACGCCACTGGTAAAAATTCTCCTTCTCATTGATATACGGTCTCTCTTGATATAAATAACTCTCCAATTTTGTATTTTAAAGATTATTATATGTTATGGCAACTCTGTTTTACTACTCGTTAGTTGTTTAGCTTGCGGACCGCAAGATGCAACTACCGTCCACATACAATACACAAAATCCATATAAAATTGTGTTAACAAAAGTTTGGCTTCGCGTCAGTTCAGTTTAATAATTTATAAAAATAACACGTTTTGAGTGTTAATTATAACAAATATGTCTGAGGATCAAAGCCGTGGCCGTCGACGTCCATCGCGAGAACAACAGGGCTCCGGGTCCCGTTCACCGCAAGAAACTTTATCTAGCAGCGCTGGAGGAGGCGATTCGCGAAGGCGCAGAGAACGCGAACCATCGGATGAGCCGCGTCCATCCAAAGTATATAAAAAAGAACCAATTTCACCAGATAGAAGTTCGACTTCATCTCGTAATGAAAATTCACGTAAGGAACAACATGAACAGCCATCAACTTCGGCTGTCTCAAGAAGTGGTGGAGGAGATGCGGATGCCGGTGATAACGCGTCAAAACGTGAGCGTTATGAAATTGTCCATACACGTCCTTCCGATATCCAAACAAAAATGGGTAGTGGAGGTGCACCAGTTACATTACAAGCTAATTACTTTCGTTTGCTAACCAAACCAACATGGCGCATATTTCAATATCACGTTGACTTTTCACCGCATATTGAATTACGGCGTGTTCGAGGTGGAATGCTTTCAGAACATCGTGCAACTTTAGGTGGTTATTTGTATGATGGTACAAAGTTATTTACATCTTGTAAATTAGCAGAAGAAAAAACTGTAATTCGAGCAAAATCTAAGTTTGGGGACAGCTACACTATTGTTATTAAGTATGTTGGTGTCATTTCAATGACAGAGTGGCAATCTTTGCAGATTTTGAATTTGATTTTGCGTCGTTCCATGGAGGGTCTCAAGTTGCAGTTAGTCGGCAGAAATTTTTATGATGCGCTAGCAAAAATTGATTTGCGAGAGTACCGTTTGCAACTCTGGCCAGGCTATCAAACATCAATTCGCCAACATGAGAGAGACATATTACTTTGCGCGGAAATCGCTCATAAAGTTATGCGAACTGAAACTGTTTATGACATTTTAAAGAGGTGTACAGAAACCGCTAGGGATTACGAAGAAGAGTTTCGTCGTAATGTGTTGGGACTTACAGTTCTCACTGATTATAATAATAAAACTTATCGAATTAATGATGTTGATTTCAGCAAAAATCCAACAAAAACATTTAAGTGTAAAGAGAAGGAAGTGTCATTCATTGACTATTATTACCAAAAATATCATATTCGTATCCGCGATCAAAAACAACCGCTACTCATTTCAAAAGCAAAAGATAGAGCAATGCGAGGAGGAAGCAGTGATATAATAATATTGATACCCGAGCTGTGCAGACCTACTGGTCTAACGGACACCATGCGCAGCAATTTTCAACTTATGAGAGCTATGGCGGATCATACGCGTATGAATCCTGATCGTCGTATAGATCGTTTGCGAATATTTAATCAACGACTCCAACAGACAGAGGCCAGTGTTCAAGTACTAAACGATTGGAATATGGCCTTAGATCGTCATTTGGTTGAACTTAACGGACGTGTATTGGAACCGCAACGCATTGTATTTAGCGAACACAGGAAGGAATCGGCCGGAGTTCAAGCCGATTGGACACGTTATTTCCGAGAAAACGGTTTGTTTACAACTCCATCTCGAGGACTAGAACGTTGGTCTGTTATAGCTACGAACCGAAATTCCAGAGAATTGAGGAATTTCGTTGAATCTCTAATACGAGCAGCAAGTGGTATGCAGATGAGAATCAGTAGGCCACGAGAAGTTATGTTATATGACGACAGGAATCATTCCTATATTCAAGCAATGGAGGACTGTAGTCGTCAAGATCCACAACTCATCCTTTGTTTGGTACCAAATAACAACGCTGAGCGTTATTCCTCAATTAAAAAGAAAGGATGCTTGGAGCGTGCCATCCCCACTCAAGTAATAACCCAAAAATCGGCCAATAATCAGCGTGGTCTAATGAGCATAGCCACAAAAGTCGCTATACAAATTAATTGTAAGTTGGGCTATACCCCATGGATGATAGACCTACCACTATCTGGTTTAATGACAATTGGCTATGATGTAGCTAAAAGTACACGAGATCGTTCAAAAGCTTTCGGAGCATTGGTAGCATCTATGGATATGAAAACAAATGCTACTTTTTACAGCACGGTTGCAGAATGCAGTTCACACGATGTTTTGGCAAACAGCCTCTGGCCAATGATGACTAAAGCATTACGGCAATATCGCAGAGAACATGAAAATAAATTACCAACCCGCATTCTATTCTATAGAGATGGCGTGGGCGAAGGTTCACTACGACAAGTGTATGAGCATGAAGTTAAAGATGTTGTGGAGAAGCTCGACCAAGAGTATAAACGTTGTGGGTCGGAGAAACCTCCAATGTTTGCCTATGTTGTGGTATCAAAATCAATTAACACGCGATTTTTTATGAGCCGTGGTCAGAATCCCACCCCAGGTACTATAGTCGACGATGTAGTAACCTTACCGGAACGGTATGATTTCTTCCTTGTATCGCAGTCAGTACGCCAAGGTACAGTGTCGCCTACAAGCTATAATATTGTTTACAGCAATATACGACTTACACCAGATCAAATGCAACTTTTGACATATAAGATGACACATCTGTATTACAATTGGTCAGGAACTACACGTGTTCCAGCTGTATGCCAATATGCCAAGAAGCTTGCAACTTTAGTGGCTACTAGCCTTTACCAGCCTCCTCAGAATGCACTTGAGAAAAAACTATACTATTTGTAAGAGATTTCTAACTGACGAAAAAGTTCCATTTTTTAATTTTTTTTCTTCCTTTAAATATTAGAAGTTTTTTGGAACATTTAAAGAATCCCATGAAGAGATTTTTTTGTTTTTTCTTTTGACTATATAAAAATGTAATTCCATGTAGAATGTAAATGAAAATGTCGCAATATGTGTATTAAAACGACGCATTAAGGGATATGAATCCAAATGAATTAACGAAGTATGCATATTCTAATATTGAATTGATTTTATACAAACTAAATACATTCTAATAATTTTTTGTTACCTTTAAATGTAAATGAAATAAAAATACCATTTGCTATAATAAAGTGTTTTATTTAAAAGCTAGCTAGTATGGTAGAAGCATGTGAAGTTGCTATAAAAAAAGCAAATAAAATTTGTTGTGGACATTGGGTTTACATATATTTTACCACATTAAAAGAGGTAAATTGGTAAGTTGAGAGAACCATTTTTGCAAGCATTCCATTTTAAAATTTAGTTAATCATTTTATTTTTTCCCAGAGTTATTAGGTAAGTGGTTTTTAACCACAGACTTATTGCAGAGAACGTTTATTATGATATGAGTTCTGTGCGCGCCGCTTTGTTGAGTGTAAACTAGAGATAAGGCGTAGATTGTCGATAAGGTAGTCAAATGCAAGTGTCAACAAAAACATTCCATCTGTATAGTTTTGTGTTTTCATTTTGTGTACTCTATCATTTTAATATTTATTTCTTTATTTAATATCCCACACAGTGCGGAAAGTTTTTTGGCAAGTAATAAATTGAGCTTTTATTATTTTTAACAATATACGCTATTTTGCATTTTTGTTTATCGGATGTGAAACAAGTGATTGTTAAGGTTATGGACATATGTACATACATATAGAAGGCGGATTTTTATTACTTTTTCACATCAAATAATCTGATTTTGATCGTTTCTAAAGGATATGCTTTCGGGTTGGTACTGCCGCTCTATGGCGAATCAGCAAGCTGCTCAAAACGACGAAACCGATCCCAATGTGGACGATGATTCTGGTTCAGATGATGATAGTCAAGAGCAACAACAAACACAGTCCGGTTTAGGTATTGGTAGTGGTAATGGCGGAGGAAATAGTTCCAGCACACCCAACGCCGTGGACTATAAGTCGCAGTATCGGTATCTAAAACGCAAGCTTAAGTTTCTAATTTATGTGAGTATGTCTACTCAAGCATATGAAAGCACACATTTTAAAAATTTACATTCTGTAGGAAAATGAATTCTTTCAAGATGCTTTGCGTTCTAATCAACGACGGCTTTTGAAAGTGTCCCGCGATCGAGCATTTTTGTTAGACCGTTTATTACAATATGAGAAACCTGAAAACACGTCTTCTGAAAGTGACGAGACTGAATCGTCGGAAGATGAAGCTACCAAGGAAGCAAAAAAGTAAGATTAAAATAAACAACATTTACCAGCATATCTCTAACGAAATTTGTATTTAAAGGCGTAAACTTGAACAAAACACAGCGACTAATCAAGGGGGTGGTGTTAGTACTGGTTCCACACGCGGACGCAAAAAGAAAGTGCCACAAGTTCAACCGACTGAAAATTCTCAAACACCTAAACCGCCATCTGTTGACGTTGTTAATCAACATCATCCCAATACTGATTTGGAACAAACACAACAAATGCAAATGTCCGCGGCAGAAGTGGAACGACACTTACAGTCTCGCCAACAAGTCATGGAGCTAGTACAAGATCGTGCGCCAGCCACTGTGCCCACAGAAATGTTCAGCAATGAACCCTCACTAGATAGTGAATCTAATGACCCTATGATGGATGGTTCTTCTCCTACTCATGTTGCGGCTGAAGAATGCGTACAAATGGAATACACGAATTAGAATTTTTCACAAAAGTTCGTTCCAATTTATTACATATTTTAAAAGAATACTTAATATATTAATTACAATTACATAATATTTTGAATACCTTAAACTATTTTTATTTAATCTATAATAGCATTTTGCTGCTGTTTTTAGGACGATTTGAACATTCCTACTGCTAGTAGCAAATTGCGACGTGTGAAATGTAATGACAGAAAGGGCGTGGATTTTGTGGGATAAGATCGCAGTAAATATGTTTCACTATCGTTAAGATCAGGATTGTGTGAGGATCCCCCGCTCTGTGATAAATACTCCTCAGTTAGTTTTGAGAAATCCCACAGAGTCAGTACGCAATCTAACCCGCCGACAGCTAGAATGTTTCCATCTCGGCTGAATGACATTGTGTGTATAGATCCTGTATGTCGCAACAGTGATGCAACAAGTTGCCCATGGGATAGATCCCATACAAGTACTGTGTGATCCGAGGAGCCAGATGCTAAATATCTACCGCATGTCGAGAATGCCAAGGAATAAATGGGTCCCTTATGTCCGCACATTTGACGCACCAGTTGCCCGTTCAACACATCCCATAATCTTACGGTTCGGTCGCTCGACCCGCTGGCAATGTAATTAGAATTCGGATGAAATTGAACACAATCAACGTCAGACAAATGACCACAAAATATACGTAGTGGCTGATTTGAGTCCGTCGTCCAAAGGCGTGCGGTTTTATCATATGAACATGAAGCAAAATAATAACCATGTGGAGAGAAGCGAACATCCCATACTGGAAACAGATGACCTTTGTATACTACTATACATGTCCACGTGTGAAAAGACCATAATCGTATTGTAGTATCTTCGGAGCAAGACAGTAAAAGATTTTTTTCTGGAGCAAAAGCACAACGGTAGACGGGACCGCTGTGTCCATAGAATGTTCGTGAAGATTCTCCTGTGCGATCATCCATCATGCGAGTGTTAATATCCTCGGCATCTTTGTCGATGTCTTTAAGTAATTCAGCACTTTTCATTTCTCGCAATTTTGCTGGAGTAAGTGACCATACTTTAATGCTGGAATCGGTAAAACCCACCGCCATCATCGTAGAGTCTTCCGAAATTTCAGCGCAAGTAACGGTGTTGTGTGAGTTCAGTATTGTATAGAAACATACCGACGGTAGTGAATCCTTATTGAGTGGTACGCGTTTAGAAGATTCTCTTAAAGCTTTTACCTTTTCCATTTTATCAGCATCCTTCATTTCGGGAAGCGGTATACGATCGCTGGCAGGTGCATTAGGGTCTGATTTTGACTTTTTTGAAAACAGCGGATCTTTCTTTGGTTTTTTCTTTTTTGGTTTATCTGGGGCATCAGGATCATTATCGTCTTCCTCCTCCACCAGTGCTGGTGCAGGAGTAGTCAGCGTTTGATAATCGACTTCTTTTAAAAGACCATAGTAAACGCGAATTTTGTTATCCCCTCGCTTTGCCTCACCAATCAGAGAACCAGAGCTTACGTCGCATTGAGCTTTACTCCGGGCAGTTCCTTCATACGTGTCAAAATGCAAATATTTGGCAACTATATCTGCTATCACCTCTTGTTTACGATCTTGTATATGCCGTTTAAACAAAGAGTGAGAATCACGCGACATGCGAATAACGAATTTGTCTTGCTCCATAGCGGAAACAAAATCATTATTTTCTAGATCAGACCGTTTTGTTATCATGAGCAGATTCTGTAAATCATCACGATAGTAATGATCCAAGTCCGGTCCATATTTTTCTACAAATTTTCTAGCTGGCTCCGAGAATCCGCCATTAATAAGTTTAAAATATATTTGAACGACTATAGGATACAATACCATGGATAACTCATGCTTATATATATCTAGCGACTCTTCAACAAAGTTACGGAGATCTGCGTACGCCGCTTCATATATTTCCGGGTCATTGCCCGAACCACCGGTGCCACCAACCGCCAAGCCCATTTTGGTGATCTTGTCCCTCACCTAGAGCTGATGTTAATAGGGTATTTATTTCAATATCATTCACCTCCTCAAGCTCCTTGTTTGTGATATTAGCCTCACGGCATAGGAGCTCCTCAGTTTGCTTGAGATTGTATTTCTTTATTAACTTCAGAAGAGCAAGTAAATCACGTTTCTCCTGAGGTGGGGCAACACCACCATTCGTAATGTTGCCGCTATTGCTGCTCATATTTTTGCAGTCTGTTATAATTACTAATTATTTTCACACTTGGCTAATAACACTTATTTTTTTAATATTTTTGGCGGAATTAATGTAAATTTTCTATTTTCGACACAGAGTAAACTCAAATGAATATCTTGAGTGTTTGACAGCTTTCATGTCACTGCCTTAACTGGTGTTGTCGTTGAACCTACTTACCGACGCATTTAACCAGGGATGCCAATATCAGAGTTTTCATACAAAACAATTATCCTTATATCTTTTTGGATATCTTTTGATAAAGAAATATTTTAATAAAAAAAATTTGTTAGCTTTTCTATTCTCCTTTGACCTTTCTAGAACGAAATGTATTATTTTTTATTTCGTTTTATATCAATATTCTATTACAATAGTTTTTCAAATGCTTCCAGATGTGTCACATGTTTTGATATAACCGCGTGCAACCCTGTTTTACTTTCCAGTCTATTTTAATTCGTTTTGGGTGGATATTTTGGGTAAAGTTGTCGAATTTGTCGATTTTATATCACGCGTAATTAAAATAAAATCCTTTTCCAATTGTATCCTTGTGTATCGAGACGATTTGAAGTGAAATCAAATGTGATGCAATGAAATATTAAAGTGTTGTTAATTGTTATGTGCTTATTAAATATGTATAGTTAATGACGATTTTATGAAGATATTACATAAACGGTAATGTGAACTTGACAAAAGTTTTGATTTTTTTCATATCCTCCGCACAAGCATTAACAAGCTCCGGTCAGCAATTAACAATATAATATTCAACGAATTAGTCGAAAACGAAATGATTATGCAGACTCTGTACATCCCATCGATCCCTTGTGTTTTATATTCATTGACAATATTGTAAAAAGCTTGTATTAAATCTATACATATAATTAATACATAGTATCAAAGCAAATTCGGAAAAAAAATTAGATTGAAATTCGTCGATGTGCAAATTGAGCTGGTTTACAATCAACCAACTCATTTCTTAGTGACTCGTCGACAAAAAGGAAGCAGACATTTTTGATGCATTCATTAAGTTGGACGACCCGTGTTATTTCGCGAGCGTTGCGAAGTGGATTTTCTACGTTGCTGGAGACGGCCAGCAATGCAACATCAAATGTTAACAGTGCTTCGAAACAACGCCCGCACTTTGTATCTGTAGTGTGTGGCTTTCCCAAAGACTTCCTTACCTCCAAATATAAGCCTGGCAAGTACGGCGAAGATTCTTGGTTCAAGACGTCTACAACTAATGCAGATGTTCTCGGTAAGATTAAATAAATATCTGAATAACTGTTCATAGTATAAAATAATATACTTTGGCATATTAATAAAGGTTAATATATCTCAAAACCCTATATTTTTGTATTCTAACATCCCTATTTTAACTTTAAATTAAATGACAATGAACTTAATTTTTTTATTATAATTTGTCAAATTATAAAATGTTAATTTGTGTGGTAAGCTTTCATTCTGAATAGAATAGTTACACATTTGAAATATGAGATTTAACTCTTCGACAAAGTTCTGCACTTTGTACCTGTTATGCTGAGTAAATGAAGCACTGACATTCAAACAAATGTTTTTTGTCTGTTATCTGTCTGTCTCCAATTAAACTGAGCTCAGACTTAACTTGTCACTGCGTCATAAGTTAACATGAGTATGTGTTGTTCTGCAGAGAAAAAAAACTACAAAACCTCGTGCTCTACTTGGTTTTGCGATTCTGATTATTTCGTTTTAAAATAACAGCTTTGAAAGCAAAAAAGTTTACAAATAACTTTTCTTAAATATCATTTTCTCATATATTACATGCAGTATTGCGGAGAGTGTTTTTATTAAAATAAAACTTCTCTACCGGTGCATATGTTTTATAAGAATTGTCAAAACTTATTAAATGTTTTCCCTTCTCCATAAGTAGGACTAAAAAAGGAAAATAAATACAATGTGTCAACATATTATATTATTATATGTACATATGTATGTATGTATGTACATTTTTCATTTGCATCACATCATTGAGCCGATAAGAGTATTGATTATAATGTTTTCAATAAGGTCGCCAGTTCAAATATTTATTGAGAACACCTACACTTTTTAAAACTAATCAAATACAGTAAAACATCACAATTTTTACATATCAAATAAGTTTACATATATGTATATAAATCTATTACTTAATCGTTATTATAAAAACAAATATAAATTTATTTACATAAATTTCAGGTGTTGCTGATGGCGTTGGTGGTTGGCGCAACTATGGAATCGATCCCGGTGAATTTAGTTCTTTTCTGATGAAGACTTGTGAACGTCTAGTCCATTGTGTTAATTTTAATCCTCAACGACCTGTTAATCTCTTAGCTTATAGTTATTGTGAGTTGCTAGAACAAAAGAAGCCCATTTTAGGTAAGTGATGCAATCTTCATAAAACTTATACGGAAACCGTAAATATATAATTTTCGGTTGAATTCCATATCACAAGTCCCGTTGCTTTTTTCAATGGTTAATTTATAAATTTTATTTAACTTATCCATAAATATACTATATGTGCTTATGTATGCATGTAGTTGAAATATGCCAAATCTGCCATTCGTATTGTTGTTGCGACATTTGTTTACGACCAAAACGTCAGAATCACATGCAATTTCGTTTGTCCCTCGATCATTGAGCATTTTAGTGAAAATAAAACATAACACAATAATGAGTAGATTAAAAATAGATTATAAATGTGGTCACATTTTCTTATTTCAATTATTTTCATGTTCCGCCATTTATGGTTTCATTCACGTATTATTATTTTGACCACTTTCTTCTGATTTGCTATATTAAAATGCATTGTTGAACGTTTATGATGTGTATGTACATATATCAATTATTATATTTGTATGTGAATTTGTACCTCTATATAAATCGTAAAAATACTAGATGTAAAAAATCAGGCATTTAAAATGTGGAATGAACACGTATAGACATACATATGTATGGATAAGTATATAGTCAGACGCAGTAGACATTTGGTATCATGTCTTGTCTATTTGCTTATGGCAGATTTGTGAGACAGCTCCAAAATATTTTATTTTATTTCCAATACTTTCAGCACCTTCTTTTTCAATTTTACATTACCTACCAATAATAATTTATTATAATTTTGGTTTTATATTCTAGGCAGCAGCACCGCATGTGTACTCGTGTTGAACCGTGAGAATAGCACCGTTTACACCGCGAATATCGGTGATAGCGGTTTTATGGTGGTGCGTCAAGGCGAAATCATCCACAAATCCGAAGAGCAACAACATTATTTTAATACCCCATTTCAATTGTCTCTACCGCCACCGGGACATGGTCACAACGTACTGAGCGATAGTCCCGATTCGGCGGATACACTTAGTTTTTCGGTGAAAGAAGGCGATGTCATACTTGTGGCCACCGATGGTGTCTTTGACAATGTCCCTGAGCGTTTGCTGCTCGATGTACTCAAAGAGGTTGGTTAAAACGCTGTGCTATTATGAACATTCAATATTTAAAATATCTGTAAACCAATGCAATTTCACTTATTTGAATGAAAAGAGTTTGCTGGTTTATAATAGTACGTCAAATAATTCTACGCTATTTAGTGTCTGAGTAAGAGACATTTACCGATTTGCTGATTTCATTCAAGACATAAGCTGCATTATACTTTACACAGTATTTGTTATTCATTTTGTTGAATTACTATTTTGTTTTTCAGTGCGAGGGCGTAACAGATCCTGTGAAACTGCAGATGACCGCCAACTCATTAGCGTTGATGGCACGCTCATTATCTTTCGACAGCGAATTTATGTCGCCTTTTGCAATTAATGCCCGACGAAATAATATTAATGCAACAGGTGTGTAAATGTGTATATGCATTCATACAATTTATGTTTGAAAATTTCTTATGCGCTCTGTTCTGTTTTAGTGCTGTACATTCTATAAATAAAATAACGTATATTTTTTTATTTCCTTTTAGGTGGTAAACCTGACGATATAACTGTGGTACTCGCAACTGTAGCAATGTGAAATTAAGTTAATTTTAGTTTAAATTTGTTAAACGTGTAAATCTTCTCGTTTTTTTGCGCCTTTTAAAGGTTGGCGCTGTGCAGCGGAGCTGCGTTTGTGCTGTGCTTTTGCTGTCGACAGATCTCACAGTCACGTGTGGTGGAATAAGAGATCTGGCAGGCAGTCGCATGTTTGGTCAGTGTCAGTGTCAGTGTCAGGAACTATATTGTGACACATTTGCACGTATGTGATCCACTTCCTATTACAATAACCACATAAACGTAAAAACATGAACATCTGCGATGCTAAATGATTATTACTACTAATTTTACCTCTACTCGTATGGCTTAATGATAAGTTATCTATTTTTAGTTTAGTTCATTTGTGAATATTCTTGTGCGAGTTTTTTTTTATAGTTTTATCAATTCCTTAGTGCTTATTTCGCTATTAAGTGTAAACAGTTTTAACTATAACTACATTACAGTGTTATTGTACGGCTTAGCTATGATAATTCTTAAATTAACGCGAAACTTCTCTCATTGATTTGAAAATTTTATGAGAAAGATAAACGAAACGAAATTTACACTTGCGTGCTAATATTTATATAATTTAAATTATGTATATTTGTTGTATATGTAGGTCTGTTACGTCATTAGGCATATAGTTTGTATCCAAAAATGAGACGTGCTTTTCGTCAACAAACAATGTATACCCACAGAACAAATAAATTATACTTAATTAATCATAAATAGAAATTCAAGACATTATAAAAATCATGGATTTGCACTTTCAAATATTTTATTATATATATAACTCGATGCTGTAAGAAAATGTAAATCTCAACAATAAACTTCACCAACTCATTGCAATGCGATGTGGATTCAGTGAACGGACCAAATATTTTCAAAATGTATTATCCATAATACGTTTTACATACATATAATTGAATTACATACGATAATATACAATTGAACGAAATAACCGAAGTATTTAAGAGCTAATGCTGATAAATTATTGTGTAGTTGTAGGATGTTACTGAAGCGAATGCATAATTGAGCAAAAAAATATATTGATTACTAAATTCGAAATTGTAGTTAAATAAAAAGAAATTTGGACTGAAAATGAAATGAAAATAAAACACACAATTTGAAATAATAATATATAGTGTTTGCTTAATTCGAATTAATCACTGCGTATATACAATAAAATAACAGTAAAATATCGAAAGTTCGAAAATTACATAACCTTCAGACTAATCAAGGCTTAATATAATTCGAAAGATCTATCTTTGAAAACCGGTAGGTAAATTTGGCTTACAAAAACAATTCAAATTTTGAAATAACGTAAACCAGTACTTTCTGCGACCACGTGTACTACAAGCTAGCAAGGTCGTATATCAAGATATTTATATAGTAACTCATATTGAATGAACCAAAAGAACCAAACTGACTTAACACAACATTACATACAACTATGAAAATAGATATAATTGAATTAAATGAAATCATAAACGCAATAAAGATATAAACAATTAGGCGAAATAAAAGTTTAGTGTTTTGCATTTGATAGGTAATCATTTTCACCTTTTTATTTATAAGTAAAATGAAATTCCTGCTAATATGAAAATATTTAATTTTACACAAACTGCTTTGTGCTCTGGTAAATTGAGGCGACATCAATTTCGAAAATTAAATACATACATCCCGATAAATTGTCAATATCTAGGAGCACTATATTACACACTAAATACAACTAGGGCTTTCGTTTTTATGTTTCATAAATACGTTCTTATACAATTTTTTTATTTCTTTGGAGAAAATTATTAATAAAGGTATAAAATCCAAACAAACTGATTTTTAATGAATTGTCTCTTCAAAAATAACGAAAACTAAAAGCGACATAGACATGGTGAATGATATTGATAATTTCGATTTATATTTTTAAACAGTTGGTTTATTTATTGCCTTTTCACTATTTATTTACTTTTTTAAATGTATATATGTGCTAAGACATTTCTGCTATCCCCATTTGTTTTTTCTTTAATGAAATATGTGTGCAATTGTCTCAGTACGTTGGATGGTAGAGGTACAAAAACAAAGTAGTTTATTTTTATCGTTGGTTAACATCGTTGGCATCACCTGCACCGGCACCTGCGCCGGCGTTCGCTACCTGTGCGCCTACGTTTTCTGCTTCATCGGCACCCCAATGGTAACCGCCCGGTCGATCGCCTACCCATGGAGGGATGTTGTTTTCAATATGCTCGTTAAAAAGAACTTTCCTATAAATTAAATATATTGTTATATATAGTTAAAATGATATTTTGTATACGAGATAATGAGTAACATACAGAAAATGCGGGGTTTTAAGGATTCTGTAACCGTTCGCTTGAAATGGGAATACATCCTCCAGGAAATAATAAATATGACCAACACCCATTCCAACTACATCAACCCAAATAGTATTTCCCAGTATCATTGTACAACACATTAGGACCCATGGCAAGTAAGGCGCCTGAAAGCGGAATATATTATTTTAAATCCTCTTTATCAATCAATTTATAGATAAGCATATATAAACAAATTTATGTCGCAAAGGCATTTGCGTTGTTAAGTACGTTGCATTTATAATTTTTCTTTTATTTAATTGAATTTACTTACTTGAAAGTTTAGTACGCCAAAGAAACTCATACGCACAAAAGGATTTCGTCTGGACCATACATAAACCAACATTAATGTGAACGCTTGTCCCAGAAACAGTAGGTTCACGAAGAGACCGAAGAATATCATTAATCCACCACCAAAGAGAAACATCATAACGAAGTCAGCTGTGCGATCGCGGAAGAAGCTCTCTTCCAGCATCCGGCAATAACTTGAATGTGAGCGTAAAGGTATTTACATACAATAAGAAAATTAGAATCGTTAAATTTACAAAACATACCGATATGTGAAAACCATATTAAAAAAGAAACTTATGCCCACTGAACCGAAGAATAGGAATGTTGTGGCAAGTCGCCAAACTTGTAGTTTCCAAAGTATGAGCGTAGGATTGAAATATAGTTGTAGTGGAGACACCAGATCCAAATGCTAAAAATTGACGGTTGTAGTATATGGAATCATTAAATACATATATGTATTATATATTATCACAAAATTTACCACAGCTACAGTCGTCAGTACACATGCTGTTGTATATATGCGAGTCACAGTCGGTATTTCCATATAGAATCTAACCAATGATTGGAATGCCATATCGACTATAGCTTTTGCCAGTTACTCCGTAAAAATCGTTCAACTTATAATAGTACTAAGAAATAGTAAATGAGGATGACACCAGTTGCAGTTGTTAGTATTCCCTCGCTGATGTTACTCTAATTGAAGTGATAATATTATGCCGTTTCTGATTTTCGTACTATTGTATTAATAACGTTTGCTTTCGTTGCAAAGGTCAAAGCTTGGCTTGCTTATTGGCGCTAAGCAATTCCAGCGGCTACACTTCTATTCCAAACTAAATATGCACCAAATAAAGGCAACGCCTGCGCCAGCGCCAGGAAATCGCTAACATTCGCTTCCTGCTGCTGTGCCTTGCTATCAGTCTAATCTGTTTTGTGACGTGTATTTTTGGGTAAAATTTTTAATTATAACCACTATCGCACCTAATGTAGCTCATTTGCAAACAGAATAAGCGAAAATGAAAACATCGTCGACCGCACAACGAAAAAAAAACTTACGTTGACATTTGCTTTTGCAGTGTATTTTGTATATTTTTTAATGATGTCAGAGAACGTAAATTATATACGTTCTCTGATTTTACTTTGCAGCTGACATTCGAACAGTGGATTGTTGTTGAGACATTTGTGAGAAATTTTTCAAGTCATATTGTAATCATATTGCACACATCCGGCGAATAATGCAAATTTTACTTTAATCAATTGTATCCTGCGCTAATAACGTTGGTACTTTCTTTATAAAAAATTGACCGCATCAAGGATAAATTGTTAAATACTTATGAAATTAACAATAAACGTCTCCCCACAAAATAAAAGAGAAAATCCAACTTCTCAATTACTGGCATAACTTTAGTTTAAAGATGTACGTTCTCTAGTTAAGGTTTAGACATGACAAATGCGTATAAACTGCGTTACCGTCATTTGGCTAATAACGTAGTGCAATTATTATTTTTAAATGACAGTTTTTACGCGGAAATTATTAGTGAAATATTTTAATGCAAAAAGTCAGCCAACAGTTTTATTGGAGCATCGAGCGTATATAAAGCAATATTTTTAATGGTAAACGCTAAATAACAAGTCTACAAAGTGCTACAGAGTAAGCAAATAATTGGTACAAATTCCCATTATCTTTTTTTCATATTTGTCAAAAACTCTTAGTTATGTTAATCTTTGGAGCTTTCTCAATTAATAACTACTATTGACTGTTTATTTAAAAATATTTATAGTATATGACACATATTGGAAAAATAAAAGCGTAAAACATTTTAGATCTCCTTAGGTTAGGATTTTTTTCTATTCGATACATGGTAAAAGTTCATGAGTACGTTTGAAATTGAATCTAGAAGTTGTACATTAATTTGCATGATAGTTAGAATTTGTAAAATTGTTTTTCTGCCCAAGAGTTGTCATCTTCTGGGTCTTGTGTGAAGGCAGCAATATCATCAGGACTTATCATATCAATAGGACGGAGCTGAAAGAAAAAGTTATGATGTTTATTTGATATTTCCAGTAAATTATGTATTTATCATCAACTTACATTGAGCAAATATTCGGAATAAATTTTGAAGTTCTTGTAAAGTGCAATTTTTTGTAGTGCCAAAACTGAACGCAAACGTTGTTTTGGCTCGACTTCTAACAGTCTCTTTAGCACATCCTTAGCCTCGTGTGGAAGTTCTTCGATTTCGGGTGGCAGAAAGTTTTGTGTAGCAATTGCTTGTGATTTCCGCTCATTCACAACGGTTTCCGGGGCTGTAATACTAACATCCTGCTTTGAAATTGATGTTGTTGGAAGTGTGACACGATCAACACTATCCCTTTTTGAATAGGCTGCAGGCAGGGCAATTTCCAAGAATGTTCGAATATCAGGGCTCTATAAAAATAAGCAAAAAGATATAAAAAAATATGTAGTATCACTGAGTAAATTTGGTTGATAGTAGACCAAAATTGATAATTCACTTAATTTTTAATAATTTAAAATTCGTTTCTTAATCGCAAAACAATAAAGAACCTTAGTCTTAATATTTAAATCTGAGCTGTAGCTACTTGAGTTAGCACACTTCAAGATTCACTCTCTCACTTTATCGTAAAAACCCGTCAGGAGAAAATTTAAAATAATGGAAATGCTAATTTCGCATACACGGAAGCTATAATACCCTGCACAGCTGCATTTTTTTATAGCTTAAAGGGTGTAAGCAGATTTTCGTTCTTGATCAGTCAACCTGAATGAGAGCCCTATGCTACATATGAACACAAGTATATTTGCCAACATTTCCTTCTGATGTAACAAACTTCCTGCAAACTTAATTTACAGTATTTAGGGTATAAAAATATAAGCAAAAGAAATACGTATAACACGAGTAGCAATAAAAACGACGATAAAAATAATAAAAATAAAGGCGTGCGATATTTACGCGTCGCAAATGTGAATCATTCGAATAGTAAAAGTCACGCTTTGTTATAAATAATTTAAAACCCTACCTTTTGTTTCTATATGAATGTGTGTTTATGCGGGGAAAGGTGTGCGGAGTCTGGTTTATGATCAAGCTAAGGTTAATCGCAACAATTTGTATACACATATCTACACATATACATATGCACACATGCATAAAACTTGTAAACGTATGTATGTACATATGTATTTAATGCTTTTGGCGGCTGCTAGCTGGCGGTATTTGCGCTAGTGATAATGCATGCAAATTAAGTTGAATTAACGCGACTCGGACGCCAACCAAATTAGTAATTTCTGCTTAAACATTTCATTTACATATGTATGTATGTATGTATATACGTTCTATTGGCTCTCTACCTTTTCTTCGGCATATAACACAAAATATCGATATATTATATGCATACGGGCATTCGCACTAAAGAGTTAATTTGCAAGTTCTGTCCTATTTTCTGCATTTCACACTTTTCGCTCTAAATTCGGTCAAAAAATGAGTTCTGTGAAATTAGAAAAATTTGCAAATATAAATAATTCATTAAGCATTTCGCAATACAATAACGTTCCGTATAAAAGCGTAAATTTATTTGTTCATTAATACAAATTTTGACGCTCAAAACGGACAAACGTCAAATTCGGCGCCTCAGTAATGACATTTAACGCCTCATTGACCATATGATTCATTATTATAGAATACTGATTGAGCAAATTTGACTGTGACGCGATCAAAACATTCAAGGGTATTCACAAGTGTATTTTTACACACAGAATTTCACAGAACCGACAGTTTTGTACGATGTAATTTGTGGGTACTTCACATTAATTAAAGTGCGTCAGCAAGGTGAGTCGTCTGTCAGAGTCGAAACAGAAGCACCTAACTCAAAGAACAAAATCATACGTATCATAGAATGCCGCACCATCTTTTTAGGTTTAATCCCCATCTGATATACAGACATATCTGTGAATTGTATTGTTTGATAGGATGTTGTGAAATTAAGATGCAAGACCTTTTTAAGGAGTTATTTATAGTTGAAATTTTAACTTAAAATGGACGAAATTTTGATCGTAAATCGATTTTTTAGAAACCGTCGTTTTGTCAAACGATTTTATTTTGCTTATTCCTTTGATTTCCTTTACTAAACTTAACGTTACTTTAACGAAATCTGTTTGGATTTTCAATTTCAGAGGATCCAGTTCACCACAATATGTCTTTTTTGAGAGGAGCTCCCTAAGATCAGCTTTAGTTCCTTTCTAAATTAACATTTTTACTAATACTAAGTCTTAAAATACAGTTAAAATATACCTAATAAGTGTACAAATTTTTGGATCAATAAATTTAAAAGTTTTCTCAGAAAAAATTCTGGAAAATTCGCCTTTTCCGTCCTTCTACCTGCATATAACCCCAACTAGAAATATATTAACCATCCATTGAAATTATTTACTCGACATAATTTTCTACACGATCCATTTTGTAAAATCATCTGAATGTATATATATAAACTAGGTATGTACCACATCCCAACTATTTGATGTTTTCAAATTCTTATATACAAATATATGTTTTCGAAGTTTTCGGTATTAGCTGACCATTTATGACTGGAATTCACATCAATTAAATAATCAAAGTGCATTATTTCCCACAAGTAATAGTAAAACTAATTGCAGTTGCCTGAATAATTTTCCACTTAAGCCACTATTTACTTGGGTTTGCCAAGCTATAAGCATTTAAGTGTTTTCAAAACATACGATTTATGAACGCTGCAGATTACTCATTGTCATATCAGCCAGTCAGGCGCACAGTAGGCGCCACGTTCTAATCGGGGGATTTTACCTTTAAATGGCATTTTCATAATTTACCGTAGACCTGCTGTGCTAAGTGCTTACATACATTGTACATATGTATATGTAAGTGTCTGGATGAGTAGATAATTACTTGACTGACTTCTTTGTGCATTCCTTGATGGCCAGGACTCACAAAAACGACACGACCTTAAGCCTAGTGGTCAACAAAATGTCGTTTATAGACATAATATATCTTAATTTAGCTCCGCATAGCTCGTAAATCCAAATTCTTAAATAATCATTCTCTTCTTATAAGAACTGTTTTAGAAGTTGCAGTTTTTAATAAGAAACCCGTATTTGTGGTACTATGATTCACATAATATGTTTTTTGGTTAGCACGAAGGAAATGTTTCAATGAAAATAGAGCCAAGTGAGATATCCTCTGATAATTGGCACATAAACGTGTTTTGGGTCCAAAGTCTGGAGGAGAGCTTCACTTTGAAAACAACCGACTTCGAGTGTAACCTTGCATAAGAACATTTAGATCAATATGAGTGGTATTTAAATATTTTACGAGGATATGCTTTCTGTAAAAAATATGGCTTGGCGATGAATATGACGATACCTGTGTCGTCCGTTATTTTCCACTTATTTACTTAGTTTCAAAATGTACATATATTTAAGAATACGCACAGAAAAATTTCATACCGTTCCGATTAATATTTTCGAAGTTACACGCAAATTTGAAAAGACGTTTCAGTTTGCTGAATGGGCATTCCAAACTTTAAACGTGTTTTTCTCAAAATGGTCTTTCAAGTCGGTGACCAACATTAGCCTAAAACGTTTAATTCAAATTTTAACAGGAGCTTCTTAAATATATAGTTTTAGTAACTAAACGAAGATTGTTTTTCACCGACACATATTTCTTTTATAAACAATTTAAGGCCGAAATTTTGGTCAAAAATCGAATTTTTTTTTTAGAAACCGCCATTTTGTCAAAAAATGTATTTTGCTTATTCCTTCGATTTGTTTTACCATATTTAACATTACTTTAACGAAATCTGTTTGGTTTTTTTTTTAATTTCAGAAGATCCAGTTCAGAGATATAGTGGTCACCTTAAAAAGTCTTGTTTGAGAGAAGCTCCAGGAGATCAGGTGGAGTTCCTTTTCAAATAAATATTTGTATTAATATTAAGTCTTAAAATACAGTTAAAGATACAAGAAGTGTGCACAAATTTTTGGATCGATAAATTGAAAAGTTTTCTCTGAAAAAATTCTGGAAAATTAGCTTTTTTTAGGCCTTCTAACTGTATACAACCACTTAATATGATATAATACATAATAGTTAAGTTTATGTTTAATAACATATACATATCTCTGTCTATAGGGATCTATCTCAATTATATCAAGAATATATTCATTAAATAGTATTATGGTATTGGTAAAAAAATTATATTCATTATGAATATAGAAATTTATTTCAGTTAGAATAATATTAGTAGAAATTTATATAGTTTAAGTCAATAAGATATTAATTTTGATTGTAATCCATATATTTTCGTCAAATAACGAATATTGAACCAACACCTTTCATTCCTTCTTTGTTATTTTTTTAAATTATGACACTCTTCTGCAATTGTTAACCCTTAGATGTCACAAACGAAGTACCATATCGGCTTTAAGTCTTATCTTAAGTTTTTTAAATGTTTAGTAGTGCTCAAATATACAACCTTTTTTCCGTTGACAATATTCACGTAATTTGCGAATGAGTTGTTTTGCGAAGAATAAGTCCAAACTTCCAAGAAAACGCAATTATTTTAATGTAAATCGATCAGAGTTAAACAACGAATTTCTCATTCCACTCATGGCTAAACACTATTAAATAGTCACTACACTTTGCAGCGTCTTTTTCTTGTCCATCACACAGCGCAACAGAAGAACGAATCCTTCAGTGCCGATTGTTGGCAGGAGCTTGTAGGCAAGTAGAATGGCAGCACAAAGCCAATCATTTACATGGAAATCTAAATTACCTCAAATTTAGACTAGACTCTACTAGACAAGGCGACAATGCAATTTTGCCAATTTTCTGGAGCAAAAAATGCGTCGAAAGCACGAAAGAGCGAAACACGCAAATCTTACGCCCAACTAAATTTTACATAATTACTAATTGCGATCAATGTGATGTTTCTTTGATAGTTACGAACACGTGTGCGAATGCGAATGTGAGCCAAGCCAAGTGCTGCTACAAAGTCGTAGTTTAAGTTTCCCTTTCCATTGACCAACGCAACGAGCCGACTAGCGCTAGGCAGCTCTAGCTCTGGATCGGTTGCAGTTGGGAGTGCAGGCCAGAAGCTAAATTGTAAGCACAACAATGCATATGCATGCACGTGTATGGGTGTGTGTGTGTGATGGCAGCATTTTCGCCACCCTTACATTGCGCCTGCGCGTTGACCACAAACTCACCATTATACGACAATGACCTCTTTTCTTTGGCTTAGGATCTTCAAGGCCAATAATGCAGAATTATGTGTGGCGGCATGCAATTGCTGCCACATAAGACAACAGCGGCAAATAATAACAACAACAATATAGCGAACATCGACTACTCATTACAATTGCAAGCAGAAGCGCAACAAAGAACGGCAATGATGTTGATGATGATGACGATGACGATGCCAACAACGCTGCTGCCAGCAACACAAACAACAAATTCAATTGGAATGGTCAATCTGAGCGAATATTTACTACAAAGCAAAGTCTGCAAACCGATCGTCCAAACATAGCCAGCGATGAAGAGACATACATACACACACAAACACTCGTATGTATGTATGGTGCGTGCGTGTGTATTGGATCAAAATAACCAAGTGGCCAAGAAGTGCACGATGGTAGGCAACGAAAGCGCCTTTGCTCTGATGTCGTCGCATTTAATGCGGCTGCGGAAATTTATCGTCTCTTACACATTGGTAAATATTTATGTTGGCAACGCGTTTTACAGCAACGATATAACCGTGTTATTTGTTGTTGCAAATAGAATGTATTACATGCGGGCTGGCATAAAAATTGGCAAAAGGGCGAACTAATGGCGAAGACAACAATGCGATGGCGTTACGATCACAACGATGACGCTTTGTCCACTCCGATCGCGAAATATTAGTAGTGTGCCGACTTAATGCCTTGCGCATGCGTATCTGCCTGTATGTATGTTTGTATGTTTATGGCTGGCTACTTGCGGCCTGCATTCGTGTTGTAAGTTGGCCACTTGGCTAGCTGGGCCATCGGCAGATAGCTGCATTGTTTGGCCGCTTTGCTGAGACCCTTTCGCCTGAAAGATTAGTGGAAAAAGGCTTGCACAGTGGATCCTATAAAATATTTATTGGTGAATGATAAATATTAAATAATTCGCCCTGAATCTTCTTAGTACTTCTTATATGATTATCTGCAAAAAGAAGCCTGTTGATGAATCTGAAAAGAATACAAACATTACACTGATTGAAAAACTCTCCACAGACCTACTAACATGCATTCGATACAAGAGACTGCAGGAATATGGTTGGAATACTAACTGGTCACTGCCTGTTGTAGACATACGCCCGCAGAAGGGAACTGACAGATCGAGAAGACTGCAGGAAAACAATGGAGCATATATTGTACACTTCTCCCGCATTGGCAGGACTCGCTGTAAGCATTTTTGGTCCCCACAGTATGATACACTGGAGTAGGTATCGATAGGGAGGCCACAGAATCTGTTAAGATTCGCTCCTCATGGACCTAGTAACTGAACTCCATCTGGTATGCGTAGCTCATTGGTCTACCAGATTAGCTTAACCTAACCTAACCTACTTACATTTCTTTTAAAACAAAACTATTTTGAAGTAGTTTTATTTTTAAGTTTATTTTTTTTTTTTAATTTTGAAATTTTTGGACTCCGGCCGCCAAGCTTTCATTATTTTTGAAATGTTGTGTTACGTTCCATTAATCTTGTAACGTTGTTGATTTATTTTGTTTTTCTAGGGTTGTATTTCCAATCTTGCATTAATTTTGGGATACCCTTTATATTTACTAGTTGCTTGAGGAAATACGCCTTTTTTAAGGTATTTTATCTTTGGTACATCCGAAATTAAAAAAAAATGACCTGCTTCTCTTGGTCCTGAAAATTTTAAGAGTGAATTTCTGCAATGAAGAATGTTTTTATAAAATCCATTCGAAAATCGGGGATGGATTAAAGCACGAGTCTTGAAAACGAAAAACAGGAATTTTATTTTAAATATATTTTTAAATAACTGACCACTGTACAGGCTGCTCTCCCATACTATTTAGTCGCACATTTGGCTAAAGTTTTATGCTTGGCTACCGCTTACCCAACTGGTGTTTTAAGCGTTCTTGTACTTATATGTAGAATAGGTATTTGTTCCATATATGAAAGGTGCGTTCCAGGGACAATAACATATGCTAAATGAAATGAACTCAAAAGTGTACATTGTATTAAATCTGAAACTTCGGCGTTTCTAGTGAAACACGTCGAGTAACAGCCATTTTTGTTGAAGCTAAATAGTGCAGATCGAGCCAAAAGAACCAAAAATAGTTCTTTGAGGATAAAACTTTTTAAATTTCTTATTGAAAAAAGACGTAAAAACGAAAAGTGAAAGAATATTAGCTAGTGCTAGTTTTAGTTATTTACAAACCAACTTCCTTAAGGGGCTATGTACAGTTAGAGTTTTAAAAAAATCGATGATTTAAGGCCAAAATTTTGGTCAAAAATCGATTTTTGTTTCGGAAATCAAAAAATTGTATTTTGAATAATCGATTTTCGATTAATTACTAGATTTAGCATTACTTTAACGAAATCTGTTTGGTTCTTTAATTTCTTTTTTGAGAAGAAGATCAGTTGTAGTTTCTTCCCAAATAAATATTTTTACTAATATTCAGTCTTAAGTTAAGTTACAGTTAAAAGATACCATAGTTGTACAAAATTTTCTCGGAAAAAAATTTGAAAAATTCGCTTTTTTCGGCCTTATAACTGTATATAACCCCTTAACTTGACTAAAATATTTTATTATCTTTTATAAATTTGGGTCACAAGCCATTTTTTTTTTAATTGCGGTAAATGCCTTTAACAACGGTTTTCAAAATACAATTTCAATTTCGAAAATCAGAACAGTCTACCTCAAACAAGAAACTTTCTACTTTGTCACGCACTCTGGAATGCGTCGCAACCCATCTCAAACCGCGGCACAAACATGTGCGCTTTGTCCCTATAATTTTCATCGGCACTCTTTTAACTGATTTAAAAATAGAAAGCCAACTTAAGATCGCACTAGAATGGTTCCACGTTCGTTTGCTATAAATAACGCAAGTACCACGATTGTAAGAGGCACTTTGCTAGTGATTCTAATTAATTCTGCAACACACAAAACATGCCCTTGCGTACTTGTGCGGAACCCGCACGTTCCTACTGGAAGTCATTTTTTATCAAACATAGACGCAACCATTATCTTGTATCTTTTATCGCGCTGTTGTTGCCTTACATGGCTATTGAACCAATCATGTTGCATTTAACTAAAAATGGTTTGACAAACCCGCAGCGATATAAGAAGGGCATCTACGGGCAAATTGCTGACCAAGGGAGAGTTAATATAGACTTGACATTTCGTACCCTTATTTGGTAGCTTTGTAGCTTTGCTACATGCGTTTCTAGCATAATGGCGACAATTTTAATTATCTCAAAACATTTATAAGATGTTGCAACCGCGTTTTATAATGTTCTTTTTCCTGTAAAATGGCATGCTTGAGTAAGGCGGAGAGGGCTTGCGTTTGTAAAAAATAGTTCGAAGATTGCTGCCCCGTCTCATAATGTCGTTGTGTAGGCAATCTTTGACTCTTGCTTCTAAATAGAGGGAATAAGAACCGATCAGGTGCTAAAGATATTGGTTGATTCAAATGTAAATGAAGAGTATAACCTGAAAACCTACTGATTAAAATATTTTTATTAATTTCAAGTCATTTTCTTTGTTGTTCAAGCTTAATTAGCACATAATAGTAATAGTTTGAATATTCTTTAGGTCGAGATACTAAAAATTTACCACAGCGCTACAGTTACAGTTATATTGTATACGAGTATTGTATAATATTAATGTTAATGTTATTATTTATGCAAATGATCTTCTTTAATCTTTCCATAGTATTGCTGCTATTAAGGCAACGCCGAATGTCTTCCTTATTTGCATAAGCTTGCCGACAGTAGTTCTTCGTTTGATAGGCTTCTAAATTCTTATAAATAAATTAAAAAGAATTAGCAACCGGTTTGGGAAACGCGTATGAAAGACTACATACAAGTACATATAGTGTGTTAGTCCACCATTCTTCGCTTAGATTCAATGATTCAGTGGCTTTGTGTGCGACACGTGAGCACAGCATCTGGACCACAATGAGTATTATTAAAATAGCTTTACGTCTCGCATATTTATGCACACACACATTCTCTAAGAGTGTATACCCGTATATACAGAAATTTGTATATTCACTCGATTTGTATACACTTGCAACATGTTTCTACAGAGTTTAATACTATTGTTAACCTAATGGTTATTTGTGCCATCTAAAACTAATCGAGATTGATATAGGGTTAAGTACGATTAGTATAATGAGATGAGTTGAAATTCGGATGTCTATCTGTCTGATGGGCCATCCCTCCATTCGTGCAAACTTGAGAAAAAATTAAGATATCTTGATGAAACTTGGTACACGAGTTCCTTAGTACCATAAAAAGTTTGGTATTGAAGATGAAGATGGACGGTTTGAATATAGGCGAAATCTGATGATAACCTTACCCACTCTCCATATAATGGTTTTCTTAAAAACTACTACAAGTAGTAACTAAAGACGTTAGAGACATTGAATTTAACATTTCGAATAGAGCAAGGGGTTTTACGCCAAATTTGGACGATGAGCGTTGCACCGCCCACATTTAGGTAAAATCGAATATCTCCGGAACTACTCAACAATATCTAAATTCAGTACATAAGATAATTGTGACATTTTTAGGTACAGTAAAACCTGTCTAAGTTGGACGCCTGCGGTTCATCACTTTTTGTCCAACTTACGGGAGTGTCCATGTTATAAAGAAATGATTCTTTTCTTATTTTATTGACTTTATTTTAAAAACTAGTTCAAAAAAAAACGTACATTGAATTCAATATATAGGTGTGTAATAAAGAACAAAAATTAACACATTTTAGAATACGGATATATGTATGTACAACTTATGTTTTAGAAAAATATGCATCTATTTCAGTTTGTTTTAATTTTGATAAGCTTATATTTTGTTCCAATTTCGTTTTTAGCTTTAAAAACTCCGGCAGCAAAGTTGATTGATGTGCTGATACATAAAGAATGACTTCGTTCATGTTTGATAAAGCTTCTTTTGCAGTGGGAAGATTATAGTTTTCAGTGCACTCATCTTCACTTTCACTTGAAGCAGTTCCTTGGGAGATGTGTTTTAAATCCTCTACCACGTTTTTAAAAATAGTTTCATGGGAATCACCCACCTGTTCATGTATATCTATCGATTTTTCCATATTTTCCACAACTATGGGCGATACTAATTCATTTCGAATTTGTTCAGGATAGTTGTGATTTATCAAACTTCCATAATTCAGATTTTCTTGCGGTGGACATTCCAGTAAATCTTGGCAAGGAAATCCAGCATGTTGAAAGCATTTTCTTATCACAAGAGGGTCTAATTCGTCCCAGGAAGAAACCAACCATCGAATAGCATCCAAAACAGAAATTCTTTTCGACAATTCACTTGCATTGTTACATTCGTCAAGGTGTGTTATCAGAGAAAGCATCATTTTTGATCGATATTTTGTTTTAACATTTTGAATAATTCCTTGGTCGAGAGGTTGTATTTCTGCCGTTAGGTTTGGTGGCAGAAATTTTACAAACACATTTGAATATTCATTTATTAAACTGTGGCTTGTAGCGTTGTCAATGAACAAAATAATTTTTCTATTTTGCTTCTTCATTTGGTCATTGATTGAACTAAGCCAATGCTGGAAAATTACACTTGTCATCCAAGCCTTTTTATTGTGAACCCATTGCACAATAAAATTTTTAGTGTCGATTTTATTTCGGTGAAAAGCTCGCGGCTTCGCAGCGTTACCTATAACCAACGGCATTAACTTTTCTCCTGTACTGCTGCAGCAAAACAATACGCTCAGTCTTTCTTTTGCCAGTTTACCTCCTTTACAAACTGCGCCTTTTGCAACGAGACTTCGAGTAGGTAATTGACGATAAAACAATCCAGTTTCATCCGCATTAAACTGATTCTCAGGTAAATAATTTTTTAAAAGTGTTGGTAGTTTTTCTTTCCAATCTGAGGCAGCTTTAAGATCTACATTCGCTCCTTCACCACTTAAAGCTTTAAATTGAATGTTATGTCTCAAGCGGAAAGATTCTAACCACCCATTGCTTGCTCTAAAGTTCTCTATTTGTAACTCAGAAGCCAATAGCTTAGCCTTTTCTTGAATTATTGGGCCACTGATAGGAATATTCTTAGACCTGCATTTTTCAAAAAACGATTTCACTCCCTCATTTATTTTTTCAAAATCAGTTTTACGTATTTTTCTTTTGCGTTCCGGATCGGGGTTGCTTTCTAATCCTTTTATAATATGTTCCTTTTTATTTTTAATATTAGCGATTGTTGATTTGGAAACTCCATATTTTTCTGCCAATTTCCTTATAGATAGGCTTTTATTAGCCGGTTCATTCAATATCTCACTTTTAATTTTCAGAGACAACTCCACTGGGTGTTTTCTTTTTGACATGATTGCAACAACTGATCAAATATGTATAATTGTGTAATAGCTAATCCATGAAATTTGACGCATACATAATTTCGCAAAAATAACGGCATTGCAACGTTTGAAAAATTCCATTGATGCCGAAATACAAATACATATGTATGTACATTTATGTGTAATATACAGAGGTATAGTACATAAGTAAATCGCATACAAATATGCATACATATGTATTAAATGTATTGTCCAAGATATAAAGGGATTTTAATGCTTGCTGTTTAAAAATTGAGACAAATTTTGTCCAACTTCCAAGATAGACAGGGTCCAAATTAAGCAGTGAATATATGAATATTTTGTACTATATTATTTTGGTTCATCACTTTTTGTCCAATTTGAGCGAGTGTCCAAATTATAAGGGTGTCCAACTTCACAGGTTTTACTGTACTTCTTCTTCTTTTTTTAGTGTAGATGCCGTTTACGCGGTTATAGAAGAGCTTACAACGGCGTGCCAGTCGTTTTTTTTTTTAGCAAGTGTTATCAGGTCTTTCTCCATTTTATCTTTCCAACGGAGTGGTGGTCTTCTCCTTCCTCCTGGTCTTCTGCTTTTACTGGCGGGCACTGCGTCGAATACTTTTAGAGCTTCTTCCATTCGGACGACATGACTTAGCCAGCGTAGCCGGTGTCTCTTCATTCGCCGAACTACGTCAAAGTCGTCGTATATCTTTTACAGCTCATCGTTCCATCGAATGCGGTATTCGCCATGGCCTATGCGCAAAGGATCATAAATCTTCCGCAGAACCTTTCTCTAGAAAACTCGTAACGTCGACTCATCAGATGTTTCCATCGTCCACGCCTCTGCACCATATAGCAAGCCAGACCTGATGAGCGACTTATAGAGTTTGGCTTTTGTTCGTCGAGAGAGGACTTTACTTTTCAATTGCCTACTCATTCCGAAGTAGCAGCTGTTGGTAAGAGTTATTTCGCGTTGGATTTCGAGTCTGACATTGTTGTTGGTATAGTACAGGTTTCAAGATAGACAAAATTATCTACGACTTAAAATGACTATCAACAGTGACTTGGGAGTCAAGTCGCGAGTGCGACGACTGCTTGTTTGTTGACAAGAGATATTTCGTCTTGCTCTCGTTCACTACTAGACATGATATTTTTGCCCCTAGATACCGAATATTTGGTTCTATTGCGAATATTTTACCGAAAATATCGATCAACCTGCCAGAATTGAAATTCTAAAGGAATTTTTCTCGACTTTGATTCCTGCAAGTTGCAAGAGTACAAAATGTTCGGTTACACCCGAATTTAGCCCCACCTTACTTCTTATAAATATTTTTACTTCTTTTCTTAACTTTGACCATAATAATTTAATGACTTGAGTTTATTCTCCGATTTGTTTATATTAGGTGTATGTACGTATGTATGTATGTAAATGATAAAGGATGCCGCCTTTATAGTGGCCATGCTGGCTGCGCAGCCGCACACGCTGTCGATGTGAATGATTTTAAAATAGTAAATGAAATTCTGCATTTAGCAAATATAACTTTGGTAAGGAATAGCAAATAGTCTAAGAGGAAGAGGCAATAAAACACACAAATTTGCGATCAAGGCATTATTGCTACTTGTTGTTAGTGTGTGTGTGAGTGTGCATGTGCGTTTGTTAGGTTTGCCAGGCGCATAAAACTCGTTTCGGTCTTGTGCAAATTTAATTCGGTTATTGACCGCTAAAGCGCACACATACCCACATACACTCATACAACATACATGCACACATACAAGCGTAATGTGCTTATGTGTGCAAACTTTTTATGTTTTACATGCAAAATCAAGACGCTACCTTTATAAAATATCAACAGAAAACTATCGAAACGAGAACTTTTTCACATACATATGTACTATGTATTTGATATACACACATACATATGCATAAACATAATGAAATAAATGTCTATTCAAGACGGTCTTTGTGCGCAAGTGCGATTTGCGTACGCCTATTGATGATTCGGCCAAAAGTACCGGTTAACGTTGGTCGTTGAGTACTCGCAGCAATAAAATTTTGAATGCCAAATACCGTAGTGTCGTTAAATGCACGGAACCGCCTATAAATGTCGCATCTATTGTATTTATAAAGACACACATATTAACATACATACATATTTACTTATAATACATTAATACATAAAAAAAAATCTCGACATAAGTGTGTATGTCTGAGTCGAATTTTTCATTAACTGACTTTTTTCACTAAACCGCAAAATTATCGTAAATGACAATCAGCAAAGTGCCTATATAAATTTGCACACATACACACATGAGCATAGTTTATGCAAAGTTTGTTGAATTGTTAATTTTTTTGCCTAATCATAAAGATGCTGTGCAGAAGCAAAGAATATTTTTTTAAACAATTTTACATGTTGTACTTGAATTTTTTTTTTTTTGAGAATCAACAAAACTTAGTAAAATATATGTATATGCATACATACATAAATATATAGTATGTACAACCAGCATAAAATCTAGAATTGAATGTTAGAGTACATAGGTATGTATAGTATTTATGTACAAGTAAAACCCTCAAGGCTATAATATAAAATAGACATGAGGAGTAATGGAATTTTAATAAGAAAGCAATGTATTTTGAGGGTTATGAGGATATTTAAGTTTAGAATTGAATCCTTCATAGTTGAATCTTAAATTCAGCTTTTAAACATGTTTTTCTCAAAAATAGTATACAGAAAAAGGTTAAAAAATAAGTGAAAAGTCGGTCTATATTTTATATATATACTGCGCCCAAAAAATAAGGTGACATTTGAATTTAAACTGCGCGCGTCGAAGGATTTGGAGAATTATTTATATAATTTTTTTTTAGGTTGGTAGTACTGTCAGTCACATTTATGTCAAATTTCATGTCAAAATATTCATTAGTGTTTGAGATACGTGTCGTTTTGTGAGCTGCTAAAAGTGAGTTTTTTGTTTTTTGCGATGTCGAAATTTGTTGAGCAAAGAATTTGCATAAAATTTTGTTTACGGAATCAATTTTCTGCTGCGGATACGTTGAGGATGGTGCAGGAAGCCTTTGGTGATGAGGCTATGTCTGAAAAAAATGTTTAGAAGTGGTATAGTGAGTTCCAAGCCGGCCGTGAACGTGTGGAAGACGAATAGCGTCCAGGGCGACCATCAGCCTCAACCGACGAAGCTCACGTTCAACAAATCAAAGATTTGGTGTTGAAAAACCGTCGATTAACAATTAGAGACCTTGCTGATGAAGTTGGCATATCGAAAGGCTCAGCCAATACCATTTTGAAGGATGTTTTGGGCCTCAAGCGCGTCAAATCTCGACTGGTACCGAAAACATTGAATTTTTTTGGTAAAAAGGCGTCGCGTTGAAGTGTGTGAAACGATGCTTTCCGACTACCAGGGTGTCATGAAATGCATTATAACTGGCGATGAGACTTGGATCTATGCTTACGACCCCGAAACAATCAAAAATCAAGGTCATGTTAACTGTTTTCTTCGATTATCGTGGTGTTGTGCATTATGAATTCCTTCCAACCGGTCAAAAAGTCAACAAGGAATATTATTTGAACGTTATGCGTGGTTTGCGTAACGCTATTCGCCTAAAAAGGCCGGAATTGTGGAAAGACAATTCTTGGTTTTTACACCACGATAATGCACCATCCCATACTGCCCTCGTAATTCGTGATCATTTCGCCAAAAACTCAACCCATATCGTTCCGTAACCACCGTATTCACTTGATCTGGCGCCGTGCGACTTCTGGCTGTTCACCAAACTCAAAAGACCGCTCCGCGGATACCGTTTTTATACGATAGAGGAGATTCAAGCCGCAGCGAAGACGGAACTGAAGACCATCCCGGAAAGTGACTACAATCAGTGTTTCGAAGATTGGAAAATCCGTTGGCATAAGTGCATTGCATCGGGAGGGGATTACTTTGAAGAAGATGAAATTGATTTGGAAGAATAAATAAAGAATTTTCAAAATAAATACAATGCCATCATATTTCCTTATTTTTTGGGCACAGTAGTACTTTTTCAGATTTGTTGATTCATACTGATGACATTTCTAGTAATCAAAAATATGTCATTGTTATTATTTTTGATAAGATTATAAAGGTATAAATGTGGCGACGAGGACGAGACTAATTGCTGTGTTTTCAAGAATTGTCAAAAAATACTCGAACCCTTTAAACTAGAACACCACCTGTATGATCTATATGATTGGACTAGAACCCTACCCATTCTTATTTGACTTCATTGAAGAAGTATGTATATCCTTGAATTTAGAGATGTTGTACAAAGTGCGCTAATAAAAAAGTGATAGTAATTACAAATTATGCTGCCGTTATTTTGGGCGCTTTTCGTACCCAATGGCCAATTTTATATATAATATAAGGATGACGTGATTTTGACAGCTCGTGGCCATCTTTGCTTATAAATTTGCGTAAAATTGTGTCAGTGTGTTCAGTAAGGTTTAACATTTCATGATGTCATGTTCATGTTTCATCATCTCACGTTTCACTTTGGTAACGCCTGGGATTTGTTCAAGATTAGTACGCAAGCTCACATTTTATGGTGGCTACTGTAAAAGCTTTCACGTAAAAAGTTGAGGGCCATTAATGACTCAATGGCTTCCTCAATAATTAAAATTGTCCCTATTGGGCTGAATCAAATCCTCGCGAGGTTCAGAAAACACAATTGCATCCTCTAAAATTCAACGTTTGGTGTGCATTGCAAGCGTTATAAAAAGATGTTGACGCTACTTCTTTTTCTGGAATTTTATGAAATCGACAATCTCTATTTCGAACAAAACGGTACGTCGCCTTATGTTTCGCGTCTAAACATGCACCTAAAGCCTTACACCAATCAACCAGCAACGCTTGGTGAGCTCAAAGACAACATTCAGCGCTCTAAGCGAAATTCCAGAAAATCAACGTAAACTGGTGAAGATATGCAAACCGAGTCATATTGGTCATTTGGCTGACATTTCCTTCAAATCATAAAGGCAAAAAATTAACTGCATAAAAAAATATAACTCAGTGAAGATTCCGAAAAAAGATCCTTCGCCCAAGTCTTTAAGAATTGTGTCTCAAAGACCTGTGTAAAGTTTCATGAAGATCGGTTGAGCAGTTCTCGAGAAAACTTGTCAACAGACCTCAAAAATGTAGTTTGGGCGCACTTAGAATAGCTAGCCTCGAGCGCACAAGTTCTCAAGGCTATATCTCCGAAACTATTACTCGGATCAACTTGAAAATGTAGAACAATATTCACAATCATTAAAAAAATTAAATACATATGAAGTTATCTTAATTATAGCTAGTAAAGTGGGCTAAACTAATTTATAATATTTTTTTATTACCACACATGCCCAAATATATTTCACTCGATCATTACACTTTGACTGACAAATGCATAAAAAATAAGTGCATTGAATTATAACGTTTAAAATGCGTTTACACTAAGTGAACTTGATTATTTTTATGTGCCCTGATTACTAAATTCGTCAACATACGTATACAAATGGAATATTCCATGCATTTGAGTGGATTTCGAAACTGCAAACGCTGAACTTCCGCTTAAAATTGCCTTCGAGATGTTGACAGTGATCTTTTTTTTTGGAAAACGTGCTTATGTATCTATAAGTCAATTTACTACATCCATATAAGTCCATTTATAGATACATACATACTTACTTACAAACATAATGGGACCGCCGAATGTACTAAATATACTCGCATAAGTGGAAAAGTGCAGTTGTACGACCATTATTCGGAAATCTCGCGAAAATCCATTGTGAATCGTTTAACGAAATGCCAACAAAAATTTACTAATTTAAAAGTAAATAAACCGTAACCTCACTTGGCATCTTGCGCAAATGTTGGCGCGTAAAGGGCGGGGGGATAAAAGTGTCGTCAAAAAGCTGAATGGCTATAAATGTGCAAGTACTATAGAATATTCTACATACATTAGAGCGGGTTGTTTTTTTTTCCTATAAGATCGCGTGTATGGGAAATGTTCTGAGCAACTTTGCATAAAAGCCTATGACTCATTAACATGTTTACTGCTAGATTTTTTTTTAAGGTTTACATGGGTTTATGGGTTTAAAAAATCGGTTTTTTTATTGTCTTATTCTACAACACCTCAAGAATATTGTCCCAAGTTGATCCGAATAGAAGTTTCAGAGATACAGCCATGAGAACTTGTGCGTTCGAGGCTGGCTAGGCTAAGTAAGTCGTCTTTAAACGCGTTTTTCTCGATAATATTTAGATGAGACATCGATTTGAGATACAATTCTTAAAGACTTGGACAAGATATTTTTTTCGACTACAAATATTTGAAAGAAAACATCTCGAAATTTTAAGTTTAAAATATTTTTTTTTTTTAATTTCGCTTTAAAAATATTTAATTTTTATACGAGAAAAAAAAAATTTAAAAAAGACTGTTTTTTACCCCAGGAAACCCATGTAACCCCTTAAGGCGAAGTTTAAAAAACTTGAATAATCGGTTGTATGGGAGATATGAGACACCGTTTTCGTCTTAAAAATCGCTCGCTTGAAACCTGTCCATAGTCTCTTAGGCAAAGTTGTTCCGAACGAACCGCAGAACATTTCTCGCATACGCGATTCTCCCGTTTTTTGGCTCCCTGTAAATCGACCCCCTCTAATATTTTCAAATGTGTAATTTTCATTAAGAAATTGTTTTAATTCTATAGAACGTCTGGTAGAGTGTCTGAAATGCTGTAGATATGCATTTGTACAGGTTTTTTAATTGGAAAATTTTACACTCATAAGCATGTATGTGGCATGTGGATTAGCGTTCGAAATTAGGGCTGTTTAGGACGGTATTACATGTGCGACAATTGTCATAATTTACTATTCAAGTTTACTCATTGCATTCACAACCGTTGTGGGATGGCGTGGGCACACATACAAACTGCTAAACATACGTAACGACCGTCACCGGCTGGCGCTGCCTGTGTGTACAAGTGGCATAAATATTCTAGAAAAACAGATTTGCGCAATAGCTAATCGACGACTAAGCTAAATGGAATTATTGCATACATTTCTAAGATAGTATACATATGTAATATGTGTGGACAGGCGCAACCCATTAGACTGGGTCGCTCTTTAAGGCAAGCTCTTCATAGTAGATATAAAAGGCGCAAATGGATACCGACTTTGGAAGGTGCATATTTTAAATTAACTTTTGAAAAAATTTTCAGTCTAATGTATACAAATTATTATGAATACCATATATACTTCAGTACCTTAAATATATGAACATATGTACATACATATGTATAAAAAAAGCCGTCTGCCTCATAAAAGTTCTGTTTCTAAGTATTTTCTTATGTCTTATTGTGGTAGAAATCAATCAGCCACGCTAGACCACCAGGCGTACCATTGACTTCCTGGCGTCAAAAACAAAAAAAAAAAACGAATTGTGACATTGCTTTCGCAGATAATGACGATCACAGTGTTTTAAAATTACCCACACATGCACGTGCGTATCTATAAATATGTGTAATGTATCGCAGATAATCGCATGCAATTATTGCTTGTTTATTTCATTCAAGCATTGAACCTTTAGGCCAGACTAATTGCTGCTGATTTCAATGGAAAATCGTGCTGCCAATACATATTTATTTAATGGGCGTGAAGACGTTTTCTTATAAATTCTTTTTAAATTATAAAAACGTTTGTTGCAGTAAAAATAATAGAATTTCATACCTTGGGAAGCTTATGCATATACATATATATAATATGTATACATAAGTATATCTGCGTATGTAAATATGAATTGAACGGTGCGTACCTTCATATCTCTAACAAATGCATTTTTTATGCATAAATTTGCACATACATTGTGTCGGATGTGTGCTTTATTACGTATTTCCATAACCAATTATGATTAGTGCATTAATTATGAGCATTATTTACAAAAGTTAACGCTTTGTTTGAGTGCTAATAACAATAACTATTAAAATATAGGCGGTGATTTAATTATTGTTATTAAATTGATAGCCGAGAAATTAAAAATTCAATATCATCTAGTAAATTCACTTATTGCTGTTTTATTAAGAAGATTGAGCGTGCCAATAGTACCAGATGAGGTTATGGCAGATTTATAAATTTATGTATTTTTAATATTATTAAATACATACTCTTAATTTTTGAATATTTTTTTATCAGCATAAATTTTTTTTACATACATATGTGTTTACTATTTCTCAATATTTAAATAAATTATTTACTTTTATTTAAGAAATTTTGAATATTTTAATAAAAGAGTCCTCATTGAACTTTTCAAAAAAATAGCTGTATGTAGTTCTGAATAATGTTTTCTGAAATTTATGTTTTTATTTTAAGTAATTTTTTAATGCAAAAAAAAAAAAAAATAAGTTAAGCTGTATACACGTAATCTTTAAAATTTAGATTCTAATTAGAAACTATTTGTCTATATTTTGAGCACGGAGTTATGTACATGGGTTTACGGATTTCAAAAAATCGGACTTTTTATATTTTTTAATAGTTTCCGAGATACCGCCTTGAGAACTTGTGCGCTCGAGGCTAGCTAGGCTAAGTGCGCCGTCTTCAAACGCACTTTAATCAAAATTGTGTTTTTGAAGCCGGGTGGACATTTTACACAGGACTTTGAAATACAGTTCTTTTAGACTTGGAGGAAGGATTTTTTCTATTACAACTATTTGAAAAAAGAATTTTGCTAAATTTTCACTGATAAATTCTTTCTTCTTTAAAAATGTCTGCCAAAGATCCAGTTTTTTCTTTGTCCAAGTTCTAAGTTAAGGTTTTAACTAAAGCAAGTATTTTTTTTTTTTTAATTAAGATGATCCTGACAGGAGTTATCCTGGTTCACTATTATCTTTGTAACAATAAAATTTCTAATCAAATATTTTATTTTTTATATGAGAAAAAAATTTTTGAAAAACGGCTACTTTCCACCCAAATAAACCCATATAACCCCTTAACTTAATCAGATCTTAATCAAAAAATCATGGTCATTAACCCACGTTGTAAAATGATTTAGACTAAACTAAAACGGTCATTATGTTTTCTTCTCGCCAGCACTTGAAGCTAAAACTCGCCTATTGTAATTGAATATAAATATATCGTTGGATTTAATAAGAAATACAGCTTTAACTCCTTTGAATTGATTAGCATACATTAACAAAGATTAAAAGCCTCACATAAGATTTATTTTTTCTGCGAAATGTTTACAATAATAAAGGCGTTCACAGTTGGCGGGAAATATACGTGTGGCTTTTAATTATTTTGAAAACTGGATATCGTATCTTAAAAAAAAAAAAAAATATATATATATATATATACAAGATAAACTCGATATAATTAATTTTATGACCACATATTCCATTTTAATCCCAACTTGCCATCACCATATTGTCCACTATGCATGATTGACACAGCGGGAACCCAGATTCCAAGCTGGAGGACTTTCTTTTAGACAACACAGCTTTTGATACGGCAGATCGACTCTAAGAGCTTTAAAATGCGTCATTGAAGTGAAGATGCCGCACAGCGTACTCGTAGATGGCATAAATACAAAAGACTAGTGTTGCTGGCGACTTAAGATGTTCGAAAAACCTTCAACAGCGCCGGATATGTGGATATGATCGACGCTCTCGAAAAAGCTTTCAAATCTCCGACTACCTCAGAGCTATGGTGCGGAGTTACCTTAGTAAAAAAAAATGTTATACCCAAACAAGAGAGGGATCACAACAGATAGCGCTCACGTGAGGAGCAGCAGAAGGATCCATTCTAGGCCCAGTAATTACAGCAAGATACATAGAACAAGCGTGAAGAAAGCTTAATCAGGTCATCAAACGGACGCAAGCATGGCTCGATTAACACCACCACCAGCTCGCTACGAAAAAAACAGAGCTACTACTGCTAATATCCAAATATGTATGCAAGCGACCATGAAAATTCTTAGCACAGAAAAGCCAGTAAATTACCTAGGCATTAGATTGCACTCCAGACTAACCTTCTGAGAGGAGCTAAAGAAAAGATCCGAAAATAACAAGAGCGCAATAGAAGAAATAAAGAAAAATCCAATAATAACATGGCAACGAAGATAGGAGAATGAGAGTCGCGGCAGATGGGCGGCTAGACTAATCAAGTTTTAACTTATGAACAAGCCGTGAATTTGGGGAAATCGATTTTTACACAACCCAGCTGTTATCCGGTCACGGATACTTCAAAAAGTACCTTCACAGAAAGGAAAAAGGAAGGTGGGCGACGGTTCCTTAGAAGAGAGGTTTTTGTGTTGCTGTGACGACAGCACTGATGACGCGTAAGCATTTTCCACCCCCTCAAAAGAGAGTAAAACATTTCTAAATATAATGGTAAAACCCTAAAATCCAAGGACAATATGGGATCTCAAAAAAAATATATAAGTAATAATCGACTGGGTCCGAATTTAGAACAGGGTATATTAAGTTTATCTACAATGTGTAACATCCAGAAGACAACATCGGAGACCGTAGAAAGTTGACGAGTGATCAGAGGCACTGCCCATCCGTCTCATTGTATATACGAAAACGAGTCTCTCAGTTTTTAAGATATCGGACTGAAATTTTGCACAAATCCGTTTCTCACCAAGAAGCTTGTTTGTTCATAGTGCTGATATTGAATATAGCATACAAGTATAACTACAAAACTAACAAACTAAACGATCAAAATCACGTACTTATGTATATGGAAACATTTTTTGTTTTCCAATACCTCTTCACGAAATTTGGCATGTATTATTGTCTAAGCGAACAGCTCAATATTATCAGGTCCGACATTATAGCATAAAGCTCCAATACAATCTAAATTATCTGCATTCATACTTCTCTATCGTCACTGAATGCCTGTATCACATATACATACATATTTGTATGTACAATCTAAATATTAACAAAACAAAGTTGACTTCTTCAAAAGCAAATATATGCATCAATTATTATATTTTTCATTATCGTGGTCGATTTGCTTTTATTGAATTTGTTTTGATCTCGCTTTCTTATTCATGGATTAGTTAGCTATTCATGTGCTTATCGCTTATCGCTTGTTGACACTAACCGTATTTTGTATCTTAAAATAGCTCCAAAACGTCAATAAAATTCCATGGTGTCGAAAATTATACATTCACTCAAACAATTTATGTTTTGTATATACTTGTATTTTTGTGCTATAAAGATGCCCGAGGAGAAACTTATGTGATGAGCTAAATTTCTGCTTTTTAACTATTCTGCGCGATTTCAATACAGTTTAATACTCGTATTTGATATTTGCATAAGTGAAAGAGCCCATAAATGAAACAAACTTGTGTTTGCAATATAAAATAACTGAAATTCGATACCACGAATTTCGCAAAAGAATGATGACCTCAAGTAGTGCAAGTGTGATTAAAGTTGAAGGCAATGTTTTCCCGTCAGGGTATGTGAGCAAAGGAAAATTCAAGGATCTTATGTTTATGCGCACACTGTGAAATAATGAGCTATTCTAAAAATAACTCGACACTTAAGTGGAGATAATGAAGCGCGCACAGATTTGTTGCAGTTGCAGCAAATGGTTTGCGGCACGTATGTCATTAGTGTAGCGATCGTGGCCTGCCATTCCGATAAGCTTAGTTTAGAATTTCACCAATATCCATAATCCTAATCTACCCTAACAGAAAGTATACAGTGTGTGTCTGATTGTTTCTCTCTTTTTCAATTTTTGACTTTTACTTATCACTTAAATTCCTCTGATGATTTTATGTTTTTCCTGGTGATTCTTTTTTCGTTGGGATTAGGTTCCGTTTGTACAGCTTACATATGTATGTACATACAGTTTACATACTTGGGAAATATTATACATAAACACATGATTGATTATCTTTAGGAAATTTTATGTTTACGATGGATATAAAATATTTTATTGCTAATTTATATATACATATATATATTTTTTATAATTTATTTATGTATGTAACTTTAACCTCAAATTCTTTTTATTTCAAAAATTTTTTATTGTATGGATTTTTTGTAAATTAGAATCCTTGCCTGTTCTAGGCCAGTTTTTATTTTATTTCTGATAGCAGGAGTTTCTAAAAACATCTTTAAACAGTAATTCCGAAGATTAGCCCAGTAGCTGCTCCACTGATTGTTATCTCTGCTTAAAAATCCTAACAAACCTAAAAGCTAGATATATTATAAAATATTTGTATACAAAGTCTATAAGGTGAGCATAAAATAGACTTATAAGTGGGGTACATGGGTTTAGAGGTTTCGAAAAATCAATTTTTTTATTGCCTTATTAAATTCAACAACGCTTTTAGAATATTCTAGAATAATTTAATTTGATCCGAGTAACAGTTTCGGAGATACAGCCTCGAGAACTTGTACGTTCGAGGCTACCTAGACTATGTGCGTCGATTTAAACGCGTTTTCTCAAACTGTGTTTTGAAGTCGGTTGGCAAGATTTTTCGAAAACAACTCAACCGATTTTCATGAAATACGAAATCTTCGAGATACAATAAAGTCTTGGCACGAAGTGATTATGACTATTTGAAAAAATTGTCGCGAAATTTTCACTAATATTTTGATTTTTCTGTAAAAATGTCTACCATAAGTCCAGTTTTTAGTTTTTTTTCCTTCGTCCAAATTCTAAGTTAAAGTTTTAACTAAAATACGTATTTTTCAGTTTAGATGATCCTGTAAGGAGTTAACTCATCTTTTTTCCGAGGGGTCACCGGAAATGATTTCGCAATGGCCGAGTTTAAAATATTTTTTCCAAAAATTTCAGAATTTCTTTGTTACTAGTGTATTTTCGTAACAATAAAAAATTCTAATAAAATATTTCGTTTTTATGTGAGAAAAAAAATTGTTGAAAAAAGTCAGTTTTTACCCGAGGAAACTCATGTAACCCCTTATTCGTGTATGAATAATAAGGTCCCATTGGCTCGTATTCCTAGATCCGACTAAAGTTTTGAGACTGCTTAATAGCTGGAAAGAGCGACGAGTAAAAAGAAGGTTGCCGAATTGATATTGAATTATTCAATGCCCTGTAACTATTGCTGGAATCTTCCTCTTATAACAGAACTTACAAAAAAAAATTCTTAAGACGTCCATAATATTAAAGATTTCATAAGATTATTTTATTCAATCAAAGAATTGATGAACTTTTGTATGCAATTGTTATCAACTCTTCAAAAAATTTGTTTTTATTTACTCTTTTCCTTAGCACTCTATATTCTCATTATTACCTAAGTCCACCTTGAATTCGTATTCCTCTCATTCGTATCACATTTTCTTCAAATTTGTTTTTATTTCGGTTTTTGGTCTTACTATCTCCCAACCGTAAGTTTCTAAAATATTTTGTATATATGTATATGTATGAATATATTTATGGTTACTTATGAACTTTAAGCACTGCAGCAGCATGGTTTCGAAAGTTTAAAGCCAAGATTAGCGACGCCCGCCTCCAATTCAGCTGGCGCATCCCAATTATCAAATATATTTTGTACACACCTGCATGCATTCATAAGTACATACATATATATGCACCCATTAGTCGCTTTAAAGCTTTTAAATATATATGCCTTATAAGTCATATTTTATAAGTATGTATGTATGTCTATGTTTTGGAAATTTTCCGCTTTTTGATTAGGCCATAATCTAGCTGGCAGCCAACCTAACGCTTTGCATTTAATCAATGTTGCATGAATATCAAAATCAGCTGTTGTTGTAGCCATTAATTTGTCGGAGCGCAAGCACGTTTTTTATCGCCAATGGCAGCGTTAACAACTTTAACTGCTACATATCAGGTGAAAGTTCTTGTGAGCTCGTTTCTGGGGTTTTTCGATTCTGAAAAGCAAATCATGATCAGTTTTTAGCTGGTCGATCATTTTGATGCTGTTTGCTGCATTTATGGAGCGCTTGATGCTGACTAAAGTCCGTCTTTGACCGTATGTTCGTTGATTTTATTCTGAACAGACATACATGTATGAATGTGTATGTATGTCGGTATATTGGTTTTTATTTCGATTAAACGCATGCTGGCTCTTTGCTTTGGCCTGGTTGATAAGATCAATCTATGGCTTGAACACCACGTTCGTTGACCCCCTTTAATGGTAAGATTTAAAAATCGTGTATCACATTTGCATACCGCTATATACATACAAACATACATATGTACATACACAGTGTATAAAATTGTGTCTTAAGACTTGGAAAACAAACATTTACAACAACAACATGCTGCTACAACTGGTGGGTGCTATTACCATAAATTAAAAGAAAGTTGGTTAGATGCTTTGGAGCATCAAAAATTAATTGCTGTCAATTTGCTAATTGAATATGCGCATACCTTCATTCGCTCCTGACATTTGGTAATAACTTTTGTGTGTCTAAGCCAGATTCCAAGAAGTTTTGAGAGCTATTTATTTGAACTTGCGAGCTAATTAAGTATGTTCATATTGTAAAATACAAGCAGCTACTTTTGGGCGTATCGAACACTGTATGCAATAGCAATTTGCAAAATTAATAGCACGTGAAATACCTTGAGTTGTCTACAAAACTTCTTTATAAAATAGATTCGCATATGTATTTTTTGGCACCAAAATGTTATTCGAAATATCAAGAAACTGGCCAAAAGAAATTTAATGATATATTTCTGGCAATTTTATTGATACATTTTCTTAAGTAAAGTATAAAGTAATACAGATAGACGAATAACGGTATTTATATTCGGTATTAGAGAGTTATGGAAATTTATGAACCTCTTTTGACAATTTTAGATGAGAGTTACGACGTAGAGCTATTTTTGGCAGATCACTCGTGAGTAGCTGAGAGACTCAACAAGGCCCCGTTCTCTCAGACTGAACAACTTGGGCGCATTTTATGTCAATGTATTAAATTGAAAGCGTACAAAATACAGCTTGCGCAAGATCTAAAGCCATTCGACCTTTCCAAGTGAAATCGCTTCGTTCTGTAGTTCTTGAAAAGTTCCAAGAAGATCCGATGTTTTCGAGCCAAATTCTGGTTCAATGAATATGTAAACAAACAAAATTGCCACATTTGGGACGAAGAGAAACCTGAAGAGATTAAAAAGTTGCCATTTCGTCGAGAAAAATAACGGTTTGGTGTGGTTTGTAGGCCGGTGGAATCATCGGTCCATATTTCTTCAAAAATGGTGGAGGAACGTAACCTAAATGGCTTAAGTTATCACGCCATGATAACCGATTATTTCTTGGCTGAAATTGATGTTCGAGGTTTCGGCGATATTTCCTACACATCGCATCAATCAAGGGATTTATTTAGAGAGCACTTCGGTGAGCAGATAATTTCAAGTTTTGTGCCGGTGGATTGGTCACCAAGATCGTGTGATATCACACCGTTAGGACTTTTTCCTGTGGAGATATGTAAAGTCTAAAGTCTATGTGGACAGTCCCGTTTCAATTTAGGCCTTTAAGTAAAAGATCACGCGTGCCATTCGCCAGTTACCAATCGAAATGCTCGAACGAGTAATCGAAAATTGGACTAACCGGATGGACCCTCTGATATAATCTACAAAAAATAAATGGCTTTCGAACGACAATAAATACTTTTCATTAAATTTGAAGTTTCTGTATTTTTTTCATTGAGAAAGTAGAGAACCTCGAAATGGATCACGCTATATGTAGTAAAAAAATTGAGAGAGTTGGCATGCTTTTTTTTACTTATTTAATTTTTTTAGTATTTCATTACCTTAAGATAGGCTAAATTAATGAACTGAGACCACTTGTAAATGTCAGCATTATTGCACTTTGGATATAGGCAACATGTTTGAAGAGAGGCAACACACCACATATCTTCACAACCAGTATGGAATAAATTACATACACCATATCGCATAACTGTATGCATATTTCATATTTATATTCGATTAACTAAGCACATACTAACTATTTTTAAATCCACTAAATATCTTAAATACTTTTTGACCACAATAATAAATCGATTTGATGCATAGCCGATGGCCAATAGCAATGCCTCGCCAAAAGTCACGCGACCTTCACACAACTCATCAGAATCTGCAGCAACAGAACTTAAAAAATGAAAAGGCAATCAACAACATTGAAGCAAACGATGACCAAAGAAAATAAATAAAAAAACCACCTCAAGCAACCTCAACAAATTGACTAAAACTGAGAACCAAAATACAAACTTATAAATTAACTAAAAAGTTAATTTCAAACTGTTCTAGTAGCAAAATTGTTGGAGACGAGAAGTACTCGGTCATTAACTTGTTTATGGTATACATTTGTATATAAAAATCAAGTTCAGATATGTTTAAGTTAATTTTAAAATATAGAATTTATACGTCGCTCCTATCTGTTGTTGTACATCCACATGCGTTTTGCTGATGCCAAGCTGTTGATAAGCTACAATTAAGTGAATTATTGATGGTTGTTGCCTGAAAATCGCGGCAATTTGTTGCACTGGTTCATCTTGTTGCTAGAATTCGGTTGCTTCCTTATTTTTGCTTGTTTTCTGGTTTCAGTGTAACTTAGAACATTGTTGTCGCAATGTTTTTGTTGTGTGTGTTTTATAGTTTCGTGTTAGAAACTAAAACTGAAGGTTTCGAAAGCGATTAGCTAGGTAGGGTCAATTTGAAGGTTTTGAAATAAAAATGTCTGCGGTTTTTCTTCATGTCATTATATATAATTATGATTAGCTCATGATCACAAGAATTTCAAGCTTATAAGTTTCATCGTGGAAATTCTTTTAAATGCAAATATGCAAAATTGCAAGGAAATATCAATCAATATATGCAATTTTATATATTATACAATGCAAGTACAGTGAAGTCTCTATAAAGCAAACATCTCTATTAACGGTGCATTTTTTTAAGTTCATTAACGACAATCTATTAAGCGGACAACTCTATCAACCGGACAGAAGGCTGGTCTCGCTGGTGTCTGCTTATGGGAAATTTCACTGTACATATGTATATACATACATGATTATGGACAATGACTTTTTTGCTCAAATTGATATGATTTGATTTTAGATTTGAGATAAAACTATATATTGCCATTTCACAGGGCATGTGTTCGATATCACATTCCTATTAATATCAAGAAGAACAACACGCATTTTTATCATCTATAGCAAAAGTCCCTTAAATCTATTGGTCATTTAGAGAACTTTTGGGTCTCTTTATATGTATATCGGATTGACCTCAAACAAACATTATTGGTCTGGTTAAGTTAGGTCATAGGATTGATGCAAAACCGATGGATCTGACTTGCATAAATATTTGTTCCATAAATTTCTAAAAGTAGCTCAGCAGATCCTCATAAATCGACGAATCGTTTTGAGCACAGTTTGACAACAAATTTATTAAGGTTAACATCACGCCAGCCACATCCCTAGAAGCTCCAAAGGTGTGTCTACCGAAATATTTAAAACTCAGTTTGGTAAACCTGTACTTCAACCATACAGTCTGGGCAAAGAGCATCTGACCAAATATTTTAGCCGCACCGGTTGTAAATCAATGAACAGTATCCAGTGAGAACTCCAACAATTGCGGCAAGGTTAGCTTTGTTAAGGCCAGTAGCTCAAAAGACCTTTTACAGTTCAATCTGCTCCAAAAGGATCTCGCAGTCGCCGAAGTTCTTGCTGAGCTCACTGGAGATCTAAAGGTCTAACGCCAGAACTCAAGCAAACAACGGAAAACCGATTCGCTTCCAATCGGATGAGATTGAAGAAAGGGTGCGCGCCCTAGCAAGCTCAACGATTACGCTGTAACCGCGCAACCATACAAGTCAAATGTGGAGGAAGCTTTTGCTAATGAAGTCATGCACTCCTTCACTAGTGTTGAGCGCAGAGTCAACGAACTCAAAGCCAGTACAGCCACTCGGCTATCAGAATGAATGCACTCCGCTCTCTAGGAAGCTGCACTTCGGAACAATACTTCTATTGCTACCTTGTAGCCAGACAACATACCGCTTGAAAGACGTTGCAGTGGTCTGTTAGTCTGAAATTAGAGTTGATGGAGAGCTCCAGACAGAAGATTCCACCTTCTATCGCTCTCTAAACTTCGATCCATCCGTATCAGGAACAAAAAAAAAATGAAAAAATTTCATAATTTAGAAAGCATCTTTATAAATAATGACTTCCTTTATGTGGCGCGTTCGAAGAAATTTAATTGCCTTGCTGTGCTCTATAATTTCCACTCCATTATATAAATAACAACAAAACGCCCCGTTTATTTTTACAAACCTCTGCCAACCAATAGACACGACAATGAACCTGATCCTCACATCCGCCAATTATTTTCTATATACATATTAAAATTAAAATTAAAGAAAATCAATTGAGGAAGACTTTGCAGCTGCCATGACGACAATCACCGCCGTTTATACACTTAATGGTTCGTTCGGTTCTTTGAGTCCCCGACGTGTGTTCCGTCACTTAGCGGATGCACGTTTGTATGTATGGTTTAATAAACGCCAATGCTTTGGCTCCTACCTTCCCTTTATATTCTAGCTGCTAAATTCTAGATTTATCTTGTTCATTTACAATTCCAACCATGCTTGGCTTAGCTTGACGTTGGTCAAAACAGGCTCGCGCCGAGCTTCGTCTGAGGATAGACTGAGGTACAATGCAAAAAGTGCAAAAAGCTTTGATTTCTGGCACGTTCCCGTGCCGCTTATGCTATTATTATCCTATTCCCCAGTGCATAGAACTGACATAGAATATTGCGGAGTGTGTGTGCGCATGCGTGTTCATATGTATATACAATATGTATGTGTACATAAATAGCTGTGAGTGTGCGTGTATGCGCGTCGTTGAGGAAAAGTGGCACTTGTTTATGATCAAGGCTTTGATTTCCTTCCCATATCTAGTGGCTGGTGGCTGGTGGCTGGTGGCTCTAGCGCAGCTATACTTACATACATACGCACTTGCGGGTACTCTTTTACATATGTGTATGTATGGATGCATGTGAGCTGGTGTACTGTTGCGCTCATTGGTGACTCTTGTTCACCGCAATTGCATTTCTTCTATTCACCTTTCCTGATTTTCTTCTTGCTTTTGCATGTGTATATAAATAGAATAGTTTCAGGTTTTTCCAGCCACAAGAGCAATTAAACATTTTCTATTTATGCTAAAATGTATGCTATGTATGTACGTAATGGAGCTAATCGAAGCCATGACTTCCACAGGTATCAAATGCGGTTGCCCAGATGCATATTTTAAGAAACACACTCACACACACATACACATGTCAATATGCACTTGAGTGGCGAGATTCGTTGGTTTTGAGCGAAGGCAGATTCTGGCCAAGCACTTGAGATCGATGTAAAATTTTCTTTAATCTTAACCAAAGGACTCAAAGGCTTTATAACTTTTTTGACTTAATTAAAATAAAACTCATGCCTTTATTCAAAGATCTTGCTGGACTATAGATCCTTCAAACTTTCTTCTCGAAAATAAATAGTTTGTAAATGGAACCAACACCTCTTCGTAGACGCGTCGAAGTGTCACACACTTCATCACTTGGTTCATACGCATATGAGTGCCGCGCAGGCCAACCTCCGTCGCAGGTCGACTCTTCAAGCCGCAATACATGCTAGGATATTCTATATGAGTGCTGCGTGTACGTGGTGGTTACTCATATCAAATGCCCATGCGCGTTGTCTACTAAACGTCTTGTTAGGCATCTGTTATTTGTGAGGACGATTTTGAAGCTATTTTTGTCCATCTTTATAAATTGATAGCTGCTTGGTACGCAGACTCACGGTATTTATGGTACAATGTGTATCATAGATTGTTGGTACTGGGCACTTTATGCATGGCTTATTACATTATTCTCGGCTACCACAAAAGGGTTCGTTGCACAAATGCCAATAATCAGATAGATTTTAGTTAAAAATAGTTTGTGGTTGATCGGGTTTGGCATGGAGCGTACAGCATACAAACAAAAGGAGTTGGAGGCGATTGAGTAATGTGCGTGTGTGCCTGCAAAGAAGCCTTAAAAACGCGTCTTAGCACGTATAACTAATTTGGTATGATTGGTTTGAAATGGTGCGGAGCATATGATAGCTTCTGAAGATTCTGAAAAGTTCTTTACACACCCACAAACACATATTTTTAAGATATGAAAAGGGATAGAGAGATTGATTTGATAAAATTTCATTTTTAGGCACTAAATAAAATTATTGGAAAATTTTTCTGACTTGATGAAATTTTATTTTTTTTTTTACTAAATTTTTTGCTTTCGGATAAATTTGTAAAATTTTTTTTTTTAATAGTTTGAACATCTTTTTTTTAATTTTGTAAACCAGAGTGACATTTTGGCTTAATTTTTTCTTATAAAATAGTATATATAATTTCTTATAATTTTTTTCTTATGATATTTGCTTGAAATATATGTATGCACATGTAAGTGCAATGTTTAACACTTATAAAATTATATCAATTTTCCAAAACGAATTATAATTGCTTTAACTAGAGATTGAAAAGTTCTCGAAAAACTCCCTGCATTCCCTTTAGGTATTTTCTCACACATCTAAAGCCTTGGGTCTGCATATAATAATTCTTTTTCTTTCAACATTCAACTGTATTGTACTATTTGTAGCAGTTTTTGTCACCACTTTCTTTGTTGCTACTGATTTTTACAAGATTATGTTAGTTGCATATGTTTTGCATGCATTTTTGTTGTTGCTGCAGTATAAATTTGAATAAACATGCACTTGTGGCTTGAAATTCAATTTTAGCTTAAACACACTTCAAGAAAAGGTAAATATTAGCACTGCGCCGCACTGAACTCGACGAAAATTATATTTCCACTCCTACATGCATACATACATATGTATGTACATATGTATGTATATAAGAGATTAATGTAAAAAAATCGTATTATTCTCGATTATCAGCCATTAAAATGAATGCATGTATGTAGACACGGAAATCGTGAGTTGCCTTTGCATGTGCATGTGTGAAGATACCGATAGGCAAGTGTGCTGGCTGCTAGAAAATCGCATGCGATATTTTTATTTTCTCTCAATACTAAATACTTTCTTATGCCCAAGCACAGCAAGAGCGGGCAAGTAACTGTGTATTTGTGTGCGCGCACACCAACGCAAACGCATGAAAAATGCTGAGAGTGCAACGAGTGAGAGCCACGGCACTCGCACGGCTCAAGCCGGTGAGTGGCTTGTGCCGAGCTGCGCTTGACTTTTGAGTAGCACTGCACTAACAACAATGCCGCTGGCGAACAGAACAGAAGCATAATAAAAACAAAAACAGAGCTATGGCGTAGAAAACGTACCAAGCGAGCCAACAGCGACGTCTCATTCATACGTTTGCATACATGTGTATTGTATGTATGTGCCGCCTATGTATAGGGAGTACACACGCACACACACAAGCGTACGTACACTGCAATATCACCATCATCATCATTAGCAGCAGCAAACAAGCATACCTCTTACTATCATCACAACAAATTTTCCTGCTCATATCCAGCCAGCAGCCAGCCATTTGCCGGGGATATATAAACGCCGGCCCACGTCTGCAGCTAATCAAAGTGCTTTTCGAAACAGTCCGCTGCGCATAAACACAAGGTAAAGGCAACTAGTAGTCAAAAGTAAAAAAATCAAAATAGAATTAAATAGCGCGCTGAAATTATTTCAAAATTACTACAGCCAAAGTAGCAAGAGCTGCGCTTAAAGTTTAATATTAACAATTTTTGTTTTTGGTTTTTTAAATAGTGGAAATTTTCTGGTGTTGGTCATTGTAAGCTTTGCACTCGTTGCTTTTTGTGATAACCAAATAAATTTGTTCAACTCCATCTCTTGTGCATCACGTTTAGCGAGAAAAATAAATACATTTAGCACAGATTTCAGGTGAGTTGTGGGCAGGAGAATAAAATCATCAAACCACGCTTGACGATTTCGGTGCTTAGTGTAGAATTTCGCATGTGGCGTGGTTAATTAAGTGCAAATTGAACAAACGAAAAACATGTACGAACAACACTTTGTGTGTTTAATGAACTGAAGTAGGCAAAAAGCGCCGAAATGCAAATTTTTATTTTACTAGAAAAGAAGTGTACTTGCAAAATGCTCTAATTGGTGATAAAAACAGAGAAAAAGCATGAAATTAGTTGAATAAATAGAGCAGATGCTTTGAGAATTTGGCACACATTTTGTGTGCTTTTTAGTGAAAAATTTCCATCAATTTTTTGTTGTTATAAAGAGTAAATTATTTCTCAACCAGTGCTTTCTAAATTTTTATTTTTAAGATGAATAGTTGAATTTTCGTTTCGCTGTTTCAGCATAATGTTAATTACGTTTTTTAAAATTTATATATATATTTTTTTATATTTTAAAAATTATTTTTTTAATATTTTATAGTAATAATTTTTTGCATAATTTACATATTGCATATTTTTTATTTAGAAAACAAAAGTTTTAAAGAAAATTTCGTTTAAAAACTGAGCCTGAAACAGCGGCTATCCACTTTTATTAATGATAAATTTTAGAATCCTAAAATAAAAACATTATTTTGAGGGTTTAAACTTTTTTATGACTTTTTTTGTTTTTAATTAAGTCTCAAAAATATAAAATTAAATATTTTTTTGATGGTTATTTTTAACTGTTACTTAATAGTTGTAATTGGTTAAATTATTCAAAAACTATGCTTTTAAAAATCTTTGAGGAAATATTTTTTTGAACAAATTATAAAATAAAATAATACTTATTAAAAAAATTAAAAAAAAACTAAAATAAAAAAGTTATGTTGAGGGCATACATTTTTTTATAATATTTTTTTAATTAAATCTCAAGAATATGAAATTTTAAAGATATTTTTTTAAACTATTTTTAATGAAATTTTATGAGAAAAAATAGTTTTTAATAATTACAATTGTAAAATTAGGAAGAAAAGGTATATTTTTTAGTGAAATGTTACTTATAGTTTTTAGTTAATCATACAAAGTTGCTTTTAAAAATTTTAAAAATAATATTTTTCATTACAAATAATATTTTTAAACAAAATATAAAATAAAATAATATTTATTAATACAAATAATAAAAGTTAATAATATTCAATTTTTTGTTTATAGTACTCTTAATATTTTTTTTATTTTCTTATACCCTTAAACCAACTGCTTTATTCTATTTGATTTGCACTTATTTTAAGTTGTTTGCTAGAAATAATTGAATTTTAAAGATAATGGTAAAGTATACATACATAACCAGACTTTTTCAGATTTTTGTTAATCATACGTTTTTTAAGAAGCCAGAAACATTAATGCAAATGGAAAAAAAATCCAAGATAAGATTAATTTTAACCTTTTTTGTTGTTATGCTCGCTTGCAAAGTAAATGTGCAACGAAATTGATAGAACTGCTAATTATTTTCTATAAAATTTGCAAAAACTTTTCTTAACCCCATTCAGTCATCCTTCGTCAAAACGACGACTCGTGATTTTATATTTGCTTGAAAATAGGTTTTTCTTTTTTTTATTTGTACTGATTTTTCACACAGCGCCAATAAAAAATATATTGTGTATGAGTTTCGTTACTAATTGATTTAAAATTAAATAAAGAAAATAATGAGATCCATTTTGGTTTCATTTCTTCCTCCTCAAAATTTTTATAGCGTTTTAAAATAAGTCGTGGTTAAAATGACGAAGGATGAGCTGACTGTACAATAAATAAGAATGGCGTTCCAGGGCTAAAACAATTAAAAAAAATATTTTTTCAAAAAATGTATTTATTTTTTCTGTAATTATTGAAGTTAATACAGTGTGCAAAAAATAAATATGACATTTCAAAGTTTTATTTTTCTAAAAAAATTAAAAAGATATATGTATTTAATTTTTTTCTCTATTGAAGTTAATACAGTGTGCAAACAATAAGGATGATGTTCCATGCTTAATATTATTAAAAAATTCTGAAAATATTTCTAAAAATATATGTATATGTATATTTAATTTTTTGATTAGTAAAGTTAACACATAAATTTCGAAATTTTCTATGTACTTAATTTTTTTTTTTTTAATATTATTAATTTAATGTATGGATTTTAAAATTTTTTGTCGTAAAATATTTTATTATAAACATAATAATGTTTGAAAAATAATTTGAAAAGAAAAGTTTATATTCGCAATTGGTTTGCCAATTAAAATTCATTACATATTTATATTTATGTATTATTATTTATATGAAAATTTTGCAGAAAAGTCTGCACGCATTAATGCCACGACAATTGACAAAATTTCCATGACATAGCAGAAGTCGTTTTTTATAAAAATTAAATGCAACCAAACCAAACTTGACATTGAACTGAAAAATCAAATTATCACTTATTCACACGCCATCCGAACCTGTTCACATCTATTAATCAAAACGTAGAAACATGTTGTTGAACTCGATCCAACTTTGTAGATCAATGAATTCGAGCCGCAGTTTGGACAAGACGGGCCCTAACAATCGAAGCGCATAGACTAGCTAAAAGAAATATATTAAAATTGACAAATAATGCGCGCTCACACACGTGCATAACAGGCAATATATGTATTTATATATAATAAATGCAATGCAAACCACTTGTCCGAGTGACATTCAAGGTGTACGAATAACCAACCAACCAACCAACCGACCAACCGAGCTATCTTGCATATATTGTATTTGACATTAAGAAATACTCAAGAAAAGACACCAAGTCAACTGTGGGAAACACCTACACAAGCGCCAAAGCAGTGCACTCGCCGCTCCTCGGCGGCTAAGGTCCGTCGTCCGTTAAGCCGCAGCGCAGTCACATGCTAGATTTTCATTATTGCTGATGAAATAAGCATGTCCGCATTGACTTTTGGAAAACTTCATGCAATCGCATTTCAATTGCAGAATGCAGAGGCTTGTAAGCATAACACACACATACACATATACACACATGCACAGTTGTGAGTAGTGAGAACTTGTTTGCATAACATAACGTGTTAGTAAAACCAGCTTCGATTTGTGTATGCTTTATAATGATCGGCTGCATTTACGCCATAATTCAAGCGCTTACAGCTTGGTCTGCATACAAGCACACAAACACACATACGAGTGCATAAATAGCTGTTACATGCCAGCAGCGGCAATTATGGTCCAGGGCCTTCCATCGCTCATTTGTTTGGCAAAGTTCAAAAACGTAATTAATACATGTAGGTTCCACATAGAAATTGAAAAGGCGCGCAATTGCATTATTACAGCTTTTTTTGTTGTTTTTGCTAATCAACTGCTGCATTAGTTATTACCAATACAATTGCATATTGCTTTTGATGTATGTGATGTGTGTGTGGCTACTTTGTAACAGCAGACAATGAAATGCAGTTGTGACTCTGTACCATGACACCGTGTTCTAGAATACCGCACCAGCAAAATAAATGCACAAATGCTTGGTGGCAAGCTTATACATACATACACATACATATGCACTTGCATAGCTGCTCGTGCATGCAACAAATCGCATTCCTTCGAAACTAGATTTTCCGCGCGCTGCATGTTTCAAGCAGAAATCGTTCTTTTTCGCGCTTTGGTAATTCACCAGCGACTCAAGCAATTGCAGCAAAACTTGCAGAAACATTAGCAATAGAAAAAAATGCAAACAACGACAACAACTCGCCTTGCAACTGCATAACTCATACGGTTTTATATTGACTGGTGGGCAACTAACTAGCTCACCAGTGCTCGCCGTAATGTGGTTTATCAGGCAATAAGGCAACAAGTACTTGTCTCCGTGACTAGTGTGCTGTCGCCTGGTGCCTGGTGCCGCATGCGCAGTCCATTTGGCAACTAATTTGCCAGCTAAATGATGCTGCAACGTAGACAGGCTTCATTTTATGGCAGCCAATCGGTTTTTGTTGAATTATTGCAAGCGCCGTTTGTCTTATTGAATACAAAAGTATGAAAAAGCATCAATTTGTGGTCTTTTGTGTGCGATGTGGTATAGAATTTGTTTGAAATTATTATGGACAGAGGAAATATGCATGTTTTTTAGATAGTCACTCACTCGAGAAGGTTAAATGGCAAACTATTTGGCGACTAACTTCATTTGAGAGAGTTATAGACAATTGATTTTTCGACTAACTTCATCAGTCTCCGCTGAAGATCGATAATTTTCGAAGACTTTTTCAACCCATAAAAAACAGAAAACTAGCAATGACTAAATACTCAAAGATTAACTACCGAAAAATAATTCTAAAAAAATTTATTGCTTCAACTAAAGAAGATTGATTAGCTTGGCCTTTAAAAAACCTTGTACAAAGTTTTAGTACCACTAGTCACTGAACTGTTAAATGTTTATCATAGAAGCCCGTTTATCATAGATCAACGTGGCATTGATGCAAGTCTTCGTGGAATATGGAAAACTTTTTCGAACTGAAGAAATTTCATAGTCAAATATAATTTTTCGAAACAGACATCGTATACCGTAGACTATCAATACAACAATTAACTTGACTACAGCCACTTTTCGATGCAGTCACTGATAAATACTTATATTGGGTAGTCGAAAAAGTCCTTTCGTATTTCTAATCAAGTTTTTATTTATTTTTTTTATATTTATAATTTTGGTCGACCACTTTTTGCCATTTTTCCGCTAGAGACATTATTCCATCAGTGTAAATCGAAATTTCCAGAACGGAAGCTTGGTTATTTTCACTCATTTTTGAACAGCTGTAAATTTTTTCCAACTTCCGCGCTATTTTTTTTTTGGTTAAATGACGTTTAAAATCTCACCTTTCCAACACTATATGGTTTGACACAATGTGATTGGTAGCACTGGAGATATACGACTGCAGCGAACATCTATTGACAAAATACGAAAAGACTTTTTCGACTACCCAATATTTCAAAAAAATTCGAAAACTTTTCATTTTTGGTTCTATTTACTAAATTTCAATACTATTTCTATTGACCGTATTTAATTTCAATAATAGGCAAGTAAAACTACTTAATTCAAAGCATAAAATTACTATTATTTGTAACTAAACTTGCAATTAATAAAAAAATTGCTTGAATGTCAACTCAATTGGATTTTTATTAATGACTTCTGCAAATATATATTTTTTTTAATAAAAAGCTGAAAAAATCCAAATTACTTTTGTCGAAAATGAAGAACGACACGCTTGCGGGCTGTCAATGCTGACAGCTGATAGAGAAAAATTAACATTACTTCTTTGAACCTAAAGAGCGTAGAACATGGCAAAACATGTTCAGAACAGCGAACACATACTATAACCTACTACCTATTTACATACAATTTGTTATATTTCTTTGCTTTACGACTACACTCAGCACATTTCTATAGGCCATGGCTGCCTGACCGAAGTGGAAGCTGTGATTAATCTACCATCAGCTTTATGGCTGGGCCATAAACAATAAATGAAATGACTGGTACAAAATTATTGCAGCAGCCAAGTAAAAAAATCTAATTAAACTTGTCATTATAAAGTTTTTTACAACAACCACATACATACACATACATAAATATAATACATATAGGTGTATAGTATGTATTGACAAGAGAAAGGCAAGGCTGACATTAGAAGCGAGCAAGCATAAAAGCCTTCTGCATGGCATCCTGCTAAAGTTCAAACTCAAAGTTGAGTAGCATGGCTGGCAGAATATCGGCAAGAACCCGTACATATGCCCCTACACACATAGATACATGTATTCATGGAGTTTGGCTTGCCGTGCAAATAACCAGATGATGCTGAAGATGTACAAGTTATGGCATGGATGCCTACCTGTTGGGTAGTATAGCTATTGCCTCAAACTATTCTATAAACGAGTTTCTTGGCCAGCGCTGCGTCCGGCGCAGAGTCAATGAACGCGTTGCTCTTAAACGCAAAAATTCGACTTCTGCTCGGAGTCGCCAGATAACCAAAGCTGTGAAAGCTGGCGATGCTATGGTTGGCATAGCTTGGTGGCATGGACGGCAGGTAGTCCGGCCAAGAGTTATGAAGCATTTCGCATCGCTAAATATTAAATAATTCGCAGCAACTAAATCGGGGCATATGACAAAAACAAAAACAAAAACGAAGAAAGATTGTAGCATTTACCACAGATCATTGGACATATATGCTTTATATATATAAAATATATGTATATGTGTGTTTGTGAAGGTACTGTGCGCAAGGAAGAGCGAAGGTGCGCGTAATGTGAGACGAATTGGCATGAAAACGAGTTTTATCTATTTACTCCTGTGAAGCCAAGCAAAATATATATACATATGCATGTATATATAAAAATATATATATTGCAAAAAATTGAAAAAAATATATATATTTTCGCAAAAAGGCGCGGCAAAAAGCAAGCGGACATAAATTTTGCATTTTTAAGTTCGAGCTGGCGGGCCGGACCGCGGCTGTGGAGCGTTTTTGCTTCTTTGCCATAAACCGTTTAGCGCATATTATGTAATTGTGGTTCATACACCTATGCGCATACACATACATACGAGCGGTTGTGTGTAATGCGCCGTTATTGATGGCACGTTTATTAATTGCAGGCACTTTACACATACATACATATATACAAATATATATATTTATGTGTCGAAAAGCATTGAAAAGTTGTAGGCGCGATTTCGCCTTTGATTGCGCTCGTAAGTGTCTTTTATTATTGTCACTGCTTTGGAAAGGAAATACGCTGATTTACGTTTGCGCTACTGCCTCGCCACTTTCAGTTGCACGCACGCGCTGTGGCGCGGCATTAGTCATCGCCTGGCAATTGTGGCGATTTCGTAGTTAATGCAGCAGGCATAAGCGCTGATTTGCATATTTCACTTTTCAAGCGTTTAAATTATTGTCCACCTACTTGCGCTGCCGACGAGAGACATTTCCAAGTGCATTCGAGTGCTGGAAGCCATTAATTACTCGTAAGTCAAGTTTCACATCTAGAATAATGGCAGTGCCATTAACGCTCGAGCTGCGTTTCGGCTGATTTACTTAAAATTCGCGACACGGTTCGAATACAGCAAACTATATCATCAATGCTGGCAGCTTTGTGGCTGTTATAGTGCTCTATAAAAATCTTTCGCCAGATTTATGGCGCCTAATAAAAAGTTTATTATTAAATTATACTGTTCTGGGAAGACGGCAATTAACCGTAATTTAGTTAAGCACTTACTTTCTGCTCGTGAAATTTGCGAATTCGATTGAAAAACTTTCCTATTGTCTGCCGCAGCAAAATAGTGCGCAGCTGTCAGTTGAGAATGCCCGTTTGTCGATTTGTGTATGTATGTGTTTCTGGTTTTAATCAAACCGCGGTAATTTCATGTAATTGCAAATTTTGCTTTATCATAGTAAGTTCTTCCAAATTAACTAGACATTTGCACCAATTGTTAGTGCTTACTTAAAACGCTGCTTTAATGCTTTAACTGTCTGTCGCTGACAGTAAAAATGTTCTAATTGTAAGATCAATATGGTGGACGGAGGTTTTGCTGATTTATCTTATCAAATTTTAATACATAAGTCCTAAGTTTTGTAAACAGTTTACTGACTTTGATGATGTTCACGTGACTTGAAACTAAAAATATAACGCAGTGTAAATTTTTCTGGTTTCTCGGCGAAAAACTGCGACAAGTAATTTTCACAGGCTTCTCTTGAAGCCAACTTTACTCCATTAAGGAAGTTCTGCACTGACCGAAAAAAATGCTAGTCCGATGGTGCAAGGTCAGAGCTATATGGTAGATGCATCAAAACTTCCCAGCCAAGCTCGCACAGTTTTTGCCGAGTCATCAAAGATATGTGTGGTCTAGCGTTGTCCTGATGGAAAACGAAACCCCTTCGTTGAACAGTTCTGGTCGTTTTTTCCAATTGCTTGCTTCAATATCATCAGTTGTTGACATCAAAATGTAGAATCAATCGTTCGGCCAGGGCACATAGTGGATGATTCCTTTCCAATACCACCAAACACTCAGCATAACCTTTCGAGACGTCAATACTTGCTTTAACCATGATCTTAGACCATGATCTTTTTCGCACATTGTTGTCGTATTTGATCCACTTTTCGTCTCCTATTACCATTCGTTTCAGAAATGGTTCGACTTTATTTCGTTTCAGCAAAGAATCGCAGATGTTAATTCGGTGCATCTTACGCATCGAAATTTCCAGAATGGAAGCGTGCGAAGCATTGTTGTGCTATATAAACTGAAACAGCATTGTTTCTGTAAACTTCACAAATTTCATTAGTGGCTTGCTTGGCATTATTCCCTTTGTTATACAAAAATTTCAAAATACTACAAGTATATAGCGAATTTCTTCATTATTTTCAGAGATTTTTGAACAGCTGTAACTTTTTTTTTCCAATTCCCCGAATTAATTTATTTGTTTAAGAAAAGCTTAAAATCTCACCTTTCCAACACTGCATGGTATGCCACTGGAGATATACGACTGCAACGACATCTATTGATGAAATACGAAAAGACTTTTTCGACTACCAATATTAATAAAATTGAATATTAATATCTGATTTTCATTCTTGATATACATATAGTATATGTAAATATATATAATCAGTACATACATACATACATACATATGTGCTAATAATAATTTTCCCTTCATCTTCGCCTCAAAATCCCAATAACTGAGCAATTTATGCTTGACTCTCAAAAGTTTTCGACAGTAAAACCACTGCATTCAAATCTGATTGAAAATAAAAGAACTATTGTAAGAGTAAGAGTGAAATACTTGAAAATAAGTATATTATCGTAAAGATTGCATTAGTGAAATTTTTAATCTTCTCTTAAGTTCAGCAAGTGTTTATAAAACTAATTCAGTCACGTATTTTCAATAGAAACTTCCAATGTGTGATCAAATGTCAACTGATAATAATACCGAACTTTGAGTTAATTTTTTTGCAATAAACAAATAAATATTTGGCGTGCGGCGCTGCGATAGAAACATAATAGAGAATAGGTAATCAGTTTTTTCAATTTACATATATGTATGTACATGTGCAGAGAATTATACATAGGTATAAAATATATATGTAAAAGAATGCATTTGTTTATTAGTTTAATTGATTGGGAGGCAAACTTATATAACAAAATTTGTAAAAAAAAGTTTCGAATTCGATATTTAAAGCCACTTGGATCTTATTATAAACCCAAGTTACTATAAAAATCGAACTCAGAAAAAAAGGTTTCCTTGTAAGCGAGTCGCGAACACTTATTCAACTACGATCAAATGTTTCCAATTGTTATAATAACACTTATAACAGCTTAACTATAAACAAATATGATTAATTTTATTCCTTGCTAGCATTTTGCTTGAAAATTCTTTAATATTTTCGACTTGAAAATATGCCTTTTTAAGTAGCTTACTTTATAACTGAGCATACTGGACTCGGTAAGGCGTTAAACGCTAGTTGTTGCCTTACAAGCAGTTAAGTGAGTAATCTTTTAACGCTGGTTTTCAAAAGAACGCAGCTTAACTCGACTAAAGCCTTAGTTGTAAGTTGAGGTTAGGTTGTAAAGCCGTTGCAGTCATTTCATGTATAATCAAAGCAGAATATGACAATTGTTATTACTTACTCATATTCGTTGTTTGTAGAACAAAATTATGGGCCTTTAGAGTAAACAATTAGATCATGTGATATAAAGCGAAATAAAACCGTCGCCGTTAAGTATAAATAAATACGAATTGTATGCGGTTTCGCCAGACAAATAATGAGTAATCAAAACAACTAACTCACTTTATTTATTTTGCGACAATTAGCAACTCAAAAAGTAAGGTGTTGAATTGCAATGACGGAATTTAAGCGAAATGTGCAAGAATGACTGCGTACCACCCACTTTCAAAGACGTCAGTTCAGTGTCATTTATAATTTCACATTCAATACAATGTAACGAAAGCTTTGTTTACTAAAATCATGTAGACATATAAATACATCCACGAATATAATGCCCACACCACTTAGCATCTACAATTAGCACTTAAGCTGATCGGAGGAATGCTCCAGAATTATTTGTGAGCTTTTGCAAGGTAGGCGCGTTTAGCCCCCCAACCCGCTGTACGTTGAACTTGCTTATTGAATTTAGTGGTCACGGCGTTCACGCGTTCATATGATTCTCGCCTACCGCGGCCATGTGCGGCCAGCACAATGGATGCTTCGAGATTACACATGCCGGCTTACAGTTGCGCCATCGTCGTTGATTAAATTGTAAGCTTCCGTCATTTGGCGAGCGGCGCAGACAATTCAATCAAATTAAGCAGATGTACAGAGCGCAGGGCTGTTGTACAAGTCGAAATCTGTCCACTGATTTACAAATAGATCTTGTTAAAAATACAAATACGTGGCGGTCCATAGAAATGTGTTGAATATGTGTGAAAAAATACTTTGTGCAAATTCAATTGTTAGGAATTCCGCTTGTGTAATCAACATTGTATGAATTTGTGCCGCATTAATATGACCTTTCCAATTGACCAAGCCCTCGAGAGGCGCCATTTCATTTCCACTTAGGCTAGGCATAATTAAATTGTACACACAATGCAAATAAAATTAGTTTGTCCCATAATTAAGTGGTTATGTAATAATAAATTTTCGTTTTTTTGTCCTTTGTCTATTGCAGTATGAAGTTCCAATTAGTCATTCTCTCCGCCCTGCTCGTCAGCGCATTCGCTTTACCCGTACCCGATGAGGAAGTGTCACCGGTAGTACAGGCGGTGCCACAAGTACAAGAGAAGTCCGTTGAAGCACAAAAGGTCAATGAGAAGGTTGCCGATGTGGTCAAGCCAGTCGAGGCACGTGCTGCTGAACTTCCCGCCGCCGCTGCAGCAGCGCCGGCCCCAGCCACCGAGGAGAAGAAGGACCTAAAACCCGTCGAACTCCCATTGAACGCTCCCGATGCCGAAATCAGCCAGAGTTTGCTTGCCGAGAAGAAGGACGAGAAGAAGGATAAACAGACACGCGCTGATGACAAAGCAGAGGAAACTAAAGCCCTGCCTGTTGCTGCCGCCGCCGCACCTGTTGCCGGTCTCGCCGAGGAGCCCAAACAAGCTGAGGAAACCCTTGTTGCTGCTGAGGAGAAAACTAATATTGAAGGCAAATCCACCATTATTGCTGAAGCCGCACCGGCCGAACAGAAGAAGGATGAGCTCTCTGCCGCTGAGGAAACACCTGTGGTGAAAACTGATTCCGCTCTTGCCGCCACTGCTGATATTGCTCCTGCTGCTACTGAACTTAAGAAGGAGGAAACTCCAGCACGTCAAGAACGCGTTGGCGAAGCTGTAAATGAGGTTGATGCCAACGTCGTGCCTGCTGCTTCCGTTGCTGCTGAAGTAGCGCCAGCAGTAAAGAGTTTGTTAGCTGAAGAAGCCACCCCTGCTGCTGCCCCCGTTGCCGCTACACCCGTTCTCACCACCGATGCTGCACTTGAACAGCCTGCCGAGCCTGAGAAACAACTACCAGAAGCACCCAAAGAGTTGCTCAAATCGGCTGCATCCGAACCAATTGCCGAGAAGGTCGAACCAGCGGCGCTAGCACCAGCCGGTGATATACCACTACAAGCCAGCGAAGAGAGCGCAGCCAAGGCCTTAAAGGCAGAGGAACCAGCACAAGCAGCACCAGTTGCCGCTGTTGCCGCACCAGAAGCTAAGAAAATTGAAGAACCCGCCGCCGCTGCTCCCGCACCAGCTGAACTACCACAGCAACAACAGAAAGAACTCACACCAGAGGTAAAGGAAAGTGAACCCAAGACATTGGAGGAGAAGAAACCCGCTGCCGAGGCTGAGAAATTGAGTGAGAGCAAGAAATCTAAAGACTCGTCATCCGATTCGTCTGAATCCGAATCTAAGGAAAGCAGCGAATCCAAGGAGGAGAAATCCGACTAGAAGTCTATATGCATCCGATCGAATACCTCCTTTCACAAAAAAAAAACAGCAAAAATTCAAAAACAAAAACAACAATTTGATCACACTTCAAACAGCAAACAATTGGGTATGAAGTTCAGCAAAAACACAAACTGACCGATGTCACGTGGTCACAAACTCAACGCTCTTAATAATATATAGTTAGTTATTTTTAGTTGTAAAAACTATTTAGAAAGAAACGAAATCAACAAAACGGACAAAACGAGGGACCGAAAGATTTAATATTTGCAAGATAAAGGCAACCAACCATTCGTATGACGTAGGCAGTGTAAAGAGAACCATGAAAGTTATTATGAAACAGTATACAAGAAAGTGTGCCGATACCGGTCGGGAGAATTGAAACAAGTGCTTTGTAGATTGCAACATCAACCGCCATGACAGTCTAGTTCTCACCACACAGAGCGCTAGAGGTCTTCTACTTCTAATTACCGAGCATTGGAATACACTCGCTGCACTTGAGTGGAAACAAACAAGGACAAACCAAGAAGATGGCATACAAGCAATAATACTTACACAAGTAATTATGATATATCATAAATTATATACATAAAACAAAAGTAATTTAAGCTTAATTAAATTAAAAAAAATACAAGTAAATCCACAAAATGCTGTAAGGTGAAGTTCAAACGAGGGAATATTTAATTTTAATATATATGAGTAATTATTGCCGATGGATATAAGAGGAACGCAATCATTACGAAAGATGCACAACTACTTTTAAGTTCTAGAACCACTACGTAACGGTAGACGGGTAGATCCACAATGTATTTGTAGCTTTTAATCTAAGCAGTCCACAATTGAAAAAGCTCGACATCAGTAACGTCCGCCTTGAAAGCAAAAAAGCAACAAAAGCAAAGCAACAAATGCAGCTCGCACAATAAAACGATAGATATTATTTTAATGCATTCGAAGACAAAGCAAAAGCAAAAGCAAACACCAACCTACGTTAGATAATACCTACATACCATGGACCAATTACGTTTAATTTTATAAATTATATGTATGCGTATGCTTAATGTTTATGAAAACTCTGCTGGCACTTGCAATTCAAGTTTTTTAGGTCTCTGAGCGATCCATGCGCATTTATGGCTGCTGTGACTTTCAATTACATTTCGATCGCATACGCATTTTAGTAATTGAAATGCAGTTGAGTGGCGCACAATGCGTGTGCGCGTGGATACGAACAAATTACGATGATTACATAACACCTATATACCATACATGCATATGAACAAAATGTATTTGTACGATTTTTATATAGACTGACAATTTTTGGATAAAAAATAAAAAATAATAAAAAATACGAATTGGTCTTTTAATCAATTTCCAACACTTCTCTCACTTTAGCGTTGGGTTGCAAAGAGAGTATGCATAATAGTACACGTAACGGTTGTTTGTAGGAGCATAACATAATGCAGCTAGACATAAAACGGTACATGTAAGGATATGAAAATGTGCACAAACACGGTATGTAAGTATGTCTGTCTGCCTAGGTAATGGATAGCTTTGAAAACATTTTGAGGTATATCTTAATGAAGACCTGAAAGCAACTTCATTGGAACTCTAGAAAGATTCGCGCCCAAAAAGACTTAATAATTGGAGCTCTGTCATGTCCATAAAATAACAAAGGGTATGGAATGAAAGAGGAAATGTGGTAATGACAATGCGAAATCCAGGAGAAAAGTACGATCTGTCAATGCGAGTACTATTTTAACACGGATTCTTCAACGTTCGAGGACACATCTTCAACAATGAATTAAACAGGAACAGGCCGAAATCAAATGTCAAAGCTTTCCAAACACAGTGAATTTTTTAATGCTTGTAATTGAACACAACAGGAAGTCTACTCTAGAAGTTCTCAAACGTGTGTAGAATGACTTAAAATGAGAAATGTCTATATTCACAATTGAGCAGAATTCTGTTAGTGCATAATTTGAAATTTCAGAATGAAGCTAAAAACCTTAGATTGTTAAACTAGAGACTTGAGGTCATTTTCCAAACGAATTGCATTAGTAATCCATAATTTTATGAAGAACCAAATATCAACTAAACAAAGGATAAATAATGTACATTGTAGTTTCAGACTTTAATGACAGAATGAGAGTAGTTTCCGAAAGTTTCCGAAGTGAAACCTGAAAAAAGAAACTAGACAAAAATTAATATCAGAGTTTACTCGACTCTTATCAGAGGTTTGTTCTATCTGAAAAGCAAAATTTTCTGCAGTTCCCAAGTGCTTCTGGCGAGATTATAACTACATACGTCCGTATACATGGTTTGTCCGGAAAGTAATAGGAATGATTTTCTTCCGCCGCGACTGTACTTCGGAGCGTGCGCGCACCGACTGGATTCGGTAGATGGCGTTCCTAGCTAATGAACGAGCGGCTGGTCAGTTGTCTCCGAGCACCTGGAGAGTCAGGACAAACATTTCGTAACGCGCGACGGGTTTCTGTGAGTGGTGCAAGCCGAAAATGCAGTGTTCGTGAGAGCAGAGGTACGCGATTAAATTCTGTGTGAAACTCGGTAAATCTGCTACAAAGACGTTTGATATAATCAAGCAGACTTACCCAGATGTTGCTGTAGCAAGAAGTGGTGTGTTTCGGTGGCACCAGGACTTTTTGGAGGGCCGGGAAGAGGTCGCTGATGAAGACCGCGCTGGGAGACCTGCGACTTCGACAAACACCGACAATGTGACTCGTGTGCGCAAAGTTTTGAATTCAGACCGTCGACTAAGTATTCGTTTAATTACTCAGATTGTGACGGAGCACTGGAACATGCGCAAGTTGTGCGCAAAGATAGTCCCAAAAAAATTGTAACATGTGTGAAAGTCACCCTGAACTTTTGAGTAACGTAATCACAGGTGACGAGACATGGATCTTTGAGTATGATCCCGAGAGAAAGAGGCAATCTTCCTTTTCTTTTGAGACGACAGAGGGGATCCAAGGGACTTCCCCAATTGCATTCTCCGAACTGGATTCAGTGACTTTTTACCTTTTTTTCAGACCTCAAAAAAATGGTCGTTGGAATGAAATGTGACCCAAAGACAAGGTAAACGTCTAGACTGAGGCCTGTTAGCATATTTCTGCCAAGGGCACCAAAAAACTAGTAATGGTACAAAACTGTTACAATTTTAATTTCCCTCATTCAAGTAAATGATTTTACCACAGTCCATATTTCAGCTATCTTTAAAAATTATAAACAAATAGTGTGCTTCGTTTAGCTTTACCGAAATAGAACCACATCTTCGTTTCGCAAAACGAATAGTAATCGTTATTATAGTTTTATCAGCCTAGAGACTCACGCTAATTTCTGCATACTACATTTAATTTAATATTTTACAAGAGTTTTGACTATTACTACCAAAAAAATTAATTGTGATAATTTAGAGTTCAAAACTTTGGAAGTGAATCTCAGTTTTTAAACGCAAAATATTTCAAACTGCGGTTTCAAAAACATGAATTATCATTTAGAAAACTACAGTTATGTGAAAAATAATAAGCACAAACAATAATAGAAAACTCGAGAACATTTTAAATATTTAGTGAAACAAAGAAAGTTGCGAATTTACTGAATGTTTCCAAAACAATGGTTGAACAAGCAAAAAAAATATAGAGTGCTGTGTTAAGAAAAATCCATTTATTTCATCAAAATAAATAAAATGTGATTTTAATATTGATGTTGACTTATCAACTATCCGCAATGCAGTCCCCGGATCTAAAACCCTTTGAAAATTTGTTTATTACAGTGAAAGCGTTGTTAAAAGGAAAGTGCCCAAGTAATAATGAAGAACTTTGGCAACTTATTCAAAATTCATGGAATGCAATTCCGGTTTCCGTCTGCTAAAACCTAGTTGATTCAAACAAACCCAAATTAAATACAAGACTTTGCAAAATATAAGTAAAACTGAAAATCTATAATACTTATTTTTAATTTACTCTCAATTAATTTGATTAGTTAATTGCCGTTGATTGCCCTACATTTCTGAATGTACATTAACTTCATTAACTGCAGGCCACTGTCCTTATTGTTTTTCACATAACTGTATACATACATACATATATGTATGTATATATCTACTATGCAGTTACTACTAGAAGAATAATTTCAACTGCTTACCTTTTGAATGAGCATCTGACAGACGAGTATGCCCAGTGACCACCAATCCACAGCATGACCGTAAGGCTCACCACGCAACAGCTCCGGCGCTGGCAATGAAAAATGAAAACACACATGTATTGTTTGATGAAGTATGTTTGAGCTGGTGTTATTATGAAATAAAGCAATTTTTATAATTTTAACATTAGCTTTACATAAGATGTTTAGAAGCAAAAGAGATAAAAAATGTTATGTTAATCGTTGCAGTGCAAATGAAGCGCTTAACAGAACAGAACACACATGTTCATCATCCGCCCTGGTGGCCCTACTTTCATATGTACGCTTTAGCTTAAAAATTTGTTGTAATGGAAGCAAATGGTCTTAACAAATATTCATGATGTATTGACATTAAAATTATTCAGGAATAAAACTATATTTTGTTGCATGTGATATTTCATGTTATGCGATTTTTTCGCAAATTCTTAGACTGTAGAACAAATTGACTGTTAACCGCCAATAATCATTTCTGTGACTCTTCTAAGAAATTTGGGTATATGTAACCTAAAAGGATCCAGATTTAAAAGTTGAGACGACATCCTAAAAAAATAATTCTTGAATATTGTAACGGTAATTGAGATGAAATAATAACTATAATAATGTCTGGATTCTATTCTATAAGCTTTGAACTTATTCACTCCATTTGTAAAAAATGTTTACTTTCTAATTTATTTTTTATATAAAAATTTTGAATTTGTGTAAAAAGTTAATTTTTTATATAAAAAAATAAAATAAAAAGAATAATAAAAAAAGTTGGAGAGTTTTCAAAATTGATTTCCCTTCCACCATAATCGGGTGTACACAAAACTTGAAACAGATCTATAAAATAAAATAATAACAACTACAAAAAAGCCTTTGTATAGATTTACCCCAAAAATTTTGTTTTTGTTTAAGCTTAGTTTGTCAAAATGCTTAAAGCAACAACAATGATACGGAGAATTTGGACAGATAAACGTGAGGATAAAGCAAAATTCATGCAATTTTTTGTTGTTGTCCAAATGCAAACACCTAGACGAATTCACTCACGAAATGCAAATGTTAAAACTGAAAATATTTTATAAAAATTAATTAGATTAAAAGCAAAAAAAAAAAAATATTTCTATCAAAAAAAAATTTTATTTTAACAGCGACAATGACAAAATAATAATAATTTGTATCGAGGTTTGTCGTTAGAAATCCTATAAAATGAAAAACAACAGAGAGCAGGGAGCGCAGGTTCCTTAGAGGAAATGCCATACCATATACTATATATTAAATACTCCGTCTAACCCGCTTTTTGTTGGCTTTGGGAAGCAGCTAGAATTTTAATAAAATTGGAAACATAATAAAATGGCTTGTGCAAAAATGAAATGAAAATCTCAAATTTATGTGCAAATAAAATCAAAAGCAACAGACGAACACACAAACAAACAAACAAACAGACAGACAACAGCGGAGGGAATGAAACTGCACCAAACGCCGAGCAAAGCGCACTAAAAATATTCCGAATAAATAACAATGCAATTATTTGATATTTTTTAAAAATTCTGTTTACTTAATATATTTACACATTTCATTTTTCATTTCTCTTGAATTTTGTTTTATATATATTTTTTCTTGTTGCATTCATTAGGCATACACAACTAAATGTACAGTTATTTTATATTTATATATATCTATATATTCATTGCTACAACTAAGTGATTAATGTTTTAAATATATATATAATATTTGTATATGGTAGAAATCGTCGTAAACACCATTGCTGTTATTGCAATTGTAATTATTATTATTAAATTACTACATAATTAATATGTCTATTACAATTATGAACTATTCACGAATTGAAGAGATTAATCGCCGCAAGTATTTGCAAGAAATACTTTTAATTTCGCGCTTTAGCATGATTTAAAAACTTTAGACATTGTAAAAGTTCAAATTCATTATTACTTAACAAATAGGTTAGGTTTTAAAATTACAAGAAAAAATTGCCATTTCTATGCTAATTAAAGTAAATATTACATGTATATATGTATATATACCTATATCTGCTCAGCTAAACATTTAGTTTGATTTCCATATACTCATCATCATCACTTCATCATCATTATGCTCATCTTCATCATCATTGTCCTCATCAAATTTAATCAGTTGCTTTAAATACACACAAACATACTTACATATGTATGTATGTGTGTGTAGGTATGAATACAGGTATGTTTACAAGTGTTAATTAATCACTTAAAATTAACTACAGTATATTATGAATCACAATTCTTTTTGTTGTTCTATCAATTATTACTGATGTAGGCAAACTTAGACAACAGTTAAACACAATTGATATATTCTTATTTTCACTAAAAATGAGCCTTTTTGCATTGAGACAAGCTCTCTTCTAATGCTGCTACAATTTTTTTTTTTTTTCATTTTTTATTTTTTAATTTTAAATCCTATTAGTTTAAATAATAGTTTGTGATACGCAGTTGTTTGCAATATAAAAAAATAAAACAAAAATAAATTACTACACGCAATATTAAGAGATATTTCATCAGATTTAACTACTGACTAATGGTAATGGCGTATGGTTATATGTATGTATGTATGTATGTTATGTCGCATAGCTTTCACACCCTTCACATCAGGTTAGCTATATTCATTTTGATTTTCAACAAGAATGCACTGATTCTCCACTCTCATACATACTAAGCACAATATATACATACATAGCGTCAATACTTTTATGTATTTTAACATTTACATATACATATGTATGTACGCACATTTAGTGCGCGTGGGTGTGTGTGTTAATCAATTACTTATTTAGAATGTGGACAAACTTTATTATATATATTTTTTTTTGTAATTTCTTCGGTTTTTACGACTAATCAAGATTGAAAACCTAACGGTAAAATCGTTGTTGCACTAAATAATTGCAATAGAATTGGAGTTTCACGCTAAATATGAATCACTTGCTTACAACAAAGCTTTTGCGTTAATTTTTTTTACCACAATACAGCTATATACACATACATAAGACATGAATATGTCTTGTTAATAGCGCAAAGAAACAAAGGTAAGCAATTTCATTTATTTCTTTTTTTTTGTTTTTGTTTTCTTTTTGCTAACGGTAAATAGCTGCTATTGCACTGAATTTATTTTTGCTCATTTACAGGTCTTTATTTAGCAGTGTATGTGCTTATTGCATGCATATGCATGTATGTGTGTGTGTGTTTAGCGTTTGCTGCTTTGTTAGAATACAAAGCTAAAATTAGTTTTATTCATAATTTTAATATTTCTACATATTTATTACGGCTGAATTGCAGCACTTAATTTTTATGTTTTATTTTATTGAATTTTTTTAAGATTTTAGTTTAAGAATATTTATAACAATTCTCTTTTATTTAAGTTCGGAGCTGTTACAATGTGGTGCTTCAAAATATAATTTAGTATATTTGTATATATTATTGTTTCGTATATTATACGCTGTTCATACATATGTATATGGATCGAGTTGGTGGACTGTGTTGAGGGTTTGACATAATTTCGGCCCCAAAAAGTGCCTAATTATATACACGTGTAAAATTCAAGTGTTGCCTAAGAGTTGGTTAAACACTTGTGAGTATAAAATATATTACAGTATTTGTATGTGTAGTGTAGGTGTAAATGTGGGCGTGGGTTTGTGCTTAAGGACCGTATTTTAAAAGTGATGCAATTAACTGGTTATTTTGTTGTTGGTGTTTTTGTTTTTTCAATATAAGTTTCAAATATAAATTTCATTGTATGCTAAATTTACTCAAATCATATTTAACGGTATTTTCAGTGTGCACATGGCGACTGTTTCAAATGGTCTCAAGTGTTTCGATTAACAAACTCAATTAATCTCGAATTTTTTCGAATTTCTCCTTAAAAAAAAAAACACATTAAAATTAACAAAAAATAATAAAAAAAAATCAAATTAACAAAAAAATAATAATTTTCAAATTAACATGTTTACCGATGTTTAATAATTTACACATAATAATTAATTTTTATTAAGTTTTCATTACATCTTATAATGCTTACACCAGATGTGTGGAAAAATGTCTCCTTAAAAAAAACTAAAAACTATTTTGTACAGCATAATAGCACATAGATTGCTACATGGTTTTAGACGTTGGGGCATGGGTTGAATCGATTCGATTTCTAAAAAATGTTTAAACGCATATATTCATATTCATACATACAACATATGCACATACATATTTCTTCAGTTAAAAATCAAGAGTGCGCTTAAGGCATACCCACTCACTCCAAGTTTTACATTTGTCGACACATTTTCAGTTAAAAAAAAAATTTAATACAATTTTCATTTTTCACCCAATAAAGGCAAATTATTTCATATGCATTTCAGTTAAGCTTGCATTTGCCGCTACAATAATAACAATAACAGCATTTGCGCCAAATAGCCTTTGCAAGCTTTTGCATTTGTTCTTAGTTTTCAATGCATTGCTTTTGAATTTCGTTTTTAATATCCAATTACGTTTTTAAAAAAGAAAGTATAGTGTATGAATATAGTAAAATGTTAAAATATTTTCATTTAATATATTTTTTGTTGCTGTAAGTGCGTAGCAAGCACATTATCGACACATACATGTGCCGCTTTAAGTTTAATATATTTTCTTTCTCATTTCGATTTCTGTTTTTTTTACGTTTCTCTATACATCAATGCAACACATACACAACACACAACAATGAACATCAATGGTACATACTAAAAACACATCTACATTTATTATGCATATTACACGCACTTGCTTCTTCACCGCGTTTATTACAATTCATTTCATAAAAACGTAAACTACTTAGTATCATGGGTAGTACACGTTGGGTTTGGTGAGTTCGTTCAATTGATATAATTCATTCGCTACAACAGAATAATCAATCTATAGCATTTATTGTGCTATTACTTTAAACATTTTTACATTTTTTCTCTTCAATTGTTCGTGCTTACAGTGGTCATTTTTAGGCTGTTACATATCAAATTATAAAATACAGTACTATAGCAGTTCATTAGCCCTTGCATTGCTACTACAAAGCACATGTAGTAGAAAAAAAAATATATATATATATTGAACTTACAAAACGAAAGATTATAAAAAGTGCTTAAGGAATACGAGCAACCGCTTGGATATGCAGTTCAAAACAAATATACGCTTGGGCTGTACATCTGCTGATTATGAGGCTTAAGCTATATAACTTAGAAATAAAAACTTCGCATATGTATCTACTTGAATGAGTTCAAATCAAGTTTAAGATCACAAAATAATAACAAATAAAATGTAAGCAAAACTTATTGAGAATGAGTTCCATGTAACCCAATTTAATGTAGGTTAGTTAATATATTTTCTATGCAAGGTACGCTGACTTAAAAAATACAACTTAACTTTAGGATAAAAAAGTTTTAATAACATAATAATGGTTAACGTATAAAAAAAATAAAATTAAATTAATTATGCAAACCAGTGCATACGCAAAAATAATAATAATAATAAATAAATAAGATTTAATTCAAGACACTAGTGTGTATAAAACGAATATTGAACGCAATGACACAGTTTAGATCAAAATATTTTAGGTTAACGGAATTTTCAAAATTTTATAATTTTTAAAATTTTTAATCTTTTAAAATTTTTAAATTTCCAAGATTTTTAAATTTTCTATATCTTTAATATTTCAAAATTTCAAAAAACTTCAATTTAAATTTGGTTGTAATAAATATTGGCAATGCTAAGACAACACTTTGCTGAATTGTGGCATTTTTCGCTTTATGCATTATCGACTTTATATTTACGTGTAATTACATTGATAAACTTGAAACTGAGAATAATATTATTTTCCATATTTAGTAAGAGCATTGCAGCTGCAATTTGTTGCAATATTATTTATCATTATTGATTTTGTGGGGTTTTATACAGCGTCTTGGCAATACTACACAAACTGACAGGCAACCAGCAAGAGAGCGTTCGAGCGTGAGTAACGTAGCGGCTTGAGACCGATTCACAGTTAAACATCAAAACTTTTGTGTTTTATAGTTTTTTTTGCTGCTATTCTCACTTTTTACGGCACACTTCAGTTATGATAAGTTTCAAATTCAGTTAAAACAATGAAGACAAACAATGACAGGTGAACGCGAATGTTGAAACGTGTGGTGCGCGTTAATCATTATTTTTACTCAGCATTTTTGCGCTTGTACGCGCTCACGAATCGAGCGCTCTATTGCAATGGTTTGGTAGGTGTTTCAGTTTGCGTAGGGTGGAACACAAGTCAATTTAGCCGTAAACGATTAACAATTAAGTTGAGTCTAGCAACTATCTATTTAAATTTATATTGTATTTCAGCGTTCAGCGTGATAAATTGTTGTTTGAGTGTAACTAAAATGAGCCGAGGCGATTGTGCTGACATAAGAACAGCAAAATTATGCCACCCACAACAGCCAAAATTGATTTGCGCTCGCTAGGCTTGGCACCTATACAGGTGGTGGTTTGGAGCGCGTTCAGCTCGATGTTGACATGTTCACTCAACGCTTTGCTGCGGTGTGCTCGGCTGACTTGAGAAATCATAATACTTGTACCCTTATTGAAGTACTTTCCACCGGCCACAACAATCGTATCCTTAGCATAGACAGGTTGTAATTCTGCGCTTACTAGCTGTTGTGGGTTCTCTTCATGCTGTTTTTGTTGTTGTTGTTGATGTTTTGATTGTTGTTTTTGCATTTGTTGGCGGTGGCTACGCTCACTCGCAAGCATTACACGTCACAACGTGAACGTCTCCTTAATTATCTTCTTAACTGTGTTGGTCACCGAGGGCGTTTGTGAGCCAGCAGTCGTGTAATCAAACTTAAAGAGATACGGCTGTACATCGGGATATGAAGTGTCAAAAATCAAGTCTAATTCACTTTGACTTGGCGTTTTCGGCACATAATCCGAACGATTCATAAGCTCAGTGATGTAGATAACTTTTTCGGTTAGAAGATCAGAGACGTTCTCTCTGCTGATTTGGCGATCATCTGCATTTTCATACTTTATGAGATCTAAATGAACTGTCCACACCTCCCAAGGTATGCACTCTTGCTGGAATAGCCAACGCGATTTGCGTTTCTGAAAGAATTCCAAGCTTATTTGGCCGGAACCGCAACTTTCATTGGAGCGTAACTTCTCACTGAAAACGTTGATGGCTCGTTTAACGGTGCGCAGCAGCCCCTGGGAAGTGCAACAAACGTATGTGAAATCAATGAAATCACAATCCACGTCGGTGTAGCCAATAGTCCCGATGGAATATTGAGCATCGCCCGTATACATGTATTTGCCTTGGCAGCGATGGAAAAGCACCGTATGAAAGATGCTGGCAACGGCTTCGTCCACTTGACGGCCCTCGATGGTGAGGTCGAAAACCTGCGAGCGAGCGTTCATCTTGTTGGGGGGTATAGGAGAGCACAGCTACTGACGCTGTAGCATAAAACGTGTTCGCGCGCAGTTGATAACGGTTTAGTGTTTGAAATTTGACACTCTTCAGTGACAGTTAGTAGTGAGGGTTAATTTCTTGCAGCACAATCTTCAACTATTACAAAAATTAATTTTTTCTAATTAAATAACTTAAACGAACCGTTTAAATTAATTCAACATTTGTACAGTTTTTGGTGTTTAAAATAATTGAAACGTGATTTTCTGCCTAAACAATTTGCTATTTTTTGCCTTTTTTCTGTTTTCAACACAGTTATCGGTTTGTTTGTTGTTGCTGTTCGCCTCGTTAACAGTTAGCTATTTCTTTTATTGTTGTTTTTTTTTTTTGCACAAATCTGCGTTTTCATCAAACTATTTTTGTAATTTGGTTGTTTTGAAAGATTTAAAACTGTTTTGTTTAGTAGCCCTTTTTCTAGTTAGGGTTTACCGTTAAACACATTCTATTTATATTAAGAAGGATTGCTTTTGTCATTTGGTTCAAATCGTACCCATATATTGGAAAGTGCCGCACATAGTCCTTGTTGTTGCGCCTAAGCGAAGCCACTTACTAAGTCCGAAATCCGTTATTTTTATGTGAAAGTTGGCGGTGAGCAGTATATTTTCCGGTTTAACATCACGATATATTACACCAGCATTATGGAGAAAATCTACAGTCGAACAAATAGAAATTATACAGTTATTAGAAGGGCGAAGACAAAAATGCAAAGAGTTTAATTACCAATGGCCAGTGCGATTTCCGCTAAATATACCCTTATGAGATCCAATGAGAAATGAGTTAATTTGGAGAAGAGTTCACCATTCGGCACATATTCCGAAACTGTAACGAATTCAATAATAGAGTTAGTTAATACTTTTCATTAGTTATATTTCTAATAAACAATATTTTCTCAGAAAAATTAAAAGTTATTTCCCCTAATTTATTTGAAGTTGATGCGTCAGTTAGTTTCGGAGATATGAGCGTATTTGCAAGGTACGAAACGAGTCGGTGAAGGAAATTTCTCTGAAATGACTGGACTGATCAACTTGAAATTTTCATGTGACCTTTTCACATGCATATGAATATTTGTCAGATAATGACGAGTGGGTCAGAAAAAATTCTCTGAAATGGCTGAACCGATCATCTTGAAATTTCCACATGATGGAAGGCATCAAATTCATAATTTTCACTTATTAAGCCTCTCTGAAGTTTAAATTTTTTCACAAAAAGCGACTGCTTTTTTAAGAAGCTGCCATTTTGTTTGTCAAAAATCATCGAAGTTTTGACTAGTCGTTCGGTTATTACCTGCATTCATCTTTAGTTAAAATAAATTTATAAGAAAAAATCACAAAAACCGATTTTTTAGGACTTGCAAGTGGATATAACCCCTAAGCGTTGTATACGATCTACTATCTTCGCTGATTTAGGGATTACATGGGTTCATTGATTTCAAAACACTACTCCATCGATCTTCATGAAATTTTACACAAGACTTTCAGATAAAATTCTTAAAAACTTGGAAGGATTACATATTTTTTCGATTACAACTATACTAATATAAAAAAAAATATGCCGAAAATGCAATTTTCAGTTTTTTTTCCTTCGTCCAAGCTCTAAGTTGAGGTTTTAAATAAAACACGTATTTTTTACTTTAGATGATCCTTTAAAGAGTTATCCTGCCAACGCGGGCGCATCTTTTTTCCGAGAGGTCACCGGAAATGGCGTCGCAATGGCCGAGTTTAAAAAATTTTTCTTTCAAAAATTTCAGAATTTCTTTGTTAATAGTGTATGTTTGTAACAATAAAGAATTCTAATAAAATATTTCAATTTTTATATGGGAAAAATTATTTTGAAAAATGACTGCTTTTTACACGAGGAAATTCATGCCTCAGGAAAGTCGAATTATGAATTGTGCGCTTGGAAGTTTCTAGCGCTTGATCTTACAGCTTAAACTCGTATCATACTTTAAGAATGGAATACGCGATTTAAAACCGCAGAAAAAATCGTTCGTACGTACTTTCAAACACTGCGGAGAGTCGAAGGCAATGGCTACTAGGATTTAGTTTAGTCTTTAGCATTCATTTTCATAATGTAATGTTAATTTTGAATCATCTTACGTATATGCAAATTACGACGATTCTGCCATGAATCCACTTGTTGTACAATAAACGAATGGTGACCGCACAACTTTTGAATATCCGCTTCGTCTTTTATTTGCTGCACACTGTTCTCTTCGATTATCTGTAAAAGCCATAACAGCATGAGTTAATAATTGCAAGAAAAAAACAAAAATAATAATAAAAAAAAGCGAGTAGTTAACGCAAATTAGTCATAAGATACAATAAAAAGATCCGATTGTGAAATTCGAGTTTGCGTCAAGTGAAGTAAGACATTTACGCGTTTTATACTTACTTTGGACTTTTTCAACACTTTGAGTGCATAAATAGGCGCAGGATGTAATGGTGTTGTCGTCGAGCTGTTTGCGGCTTCAGCCGTTTTGTTGTTGTTGTGTTAAATCTTGCGCGTAGCGCTTATTAATTACTTTGAAGACAACACCGAATGCACCCTTGGCCACCAAGTCTACAATGTGGAATTGATCGTTGCGACTGGCTTCCTTAAAATGTGAACTGAATATGGCATTGGTAAGTGGCTTATGCCATGGAGTCTTGGAGCGACGCTGCTGTGCCGATGTTAAACTGTTGACAATACAAAATTATTACATACAAATATATAAACAATAATAATAATAATAATAAATAAAAACACACAGACATGCATACATAACTAGTTAAACGGTTAAATGCCTTGTTTGTGTGTGTATGTAGACATATTGTCGGTTCAATTACCTTTTTCTGGTTGACTTATTGCGATTGTGAAATGAATTTCTATTAGCACCACCGGTAAAGCTCCAATTTAGACGGCCACTTAAGCTGCCAAAACTCCAAGCAGATGCCTGTAAATGCGAGCAGAAAGTTTGTGAGATGTTAAAAATGTGTTTATGATAAAGAATTGTTTACAATAAATTATTTATTTTTTTCTGAAAAATGTTGTTTACTATAAATTTTTTTTCGGAAAAATGCGTTCTAGCACTTAAAGAATCAATGGCCCGTTTAACGCTCGCATCAATGGAGAACCGTTAAGGCGGGCAGTCGTTAATTAAAATTGATACGATTATGTTATTTATAAACGCAACGTTGATACAGAGCACTGAACCTTCGATAATGGCATACGTGCACATTTGGCGATTTGAACTTGTCCGCCTCAAAACTGTGCGAAATGCAATGCATGTACTCCAATTAATTGCTTGTTGGATTTGAAGTGGGGTGTCGATTACGGCAAAGATTTAATTTAGCACAGTGAGAAGAAAAAATATGACTTTGATTGGTTGGGAGAGTAGATAATACAAAGGTGAGTGGAGAATTATGACACAGTTTAACACATTTTTTGTAGTGCGTTCTAACGGTTTGCTTGTTTTGACGATATTTCACACAGCCTAAGTGTTTATTATTGTCATTATGTTGTTGTTATTACTTTTCGAATACGTTATTATAACAGAAGTTATTATTTCATGCGAAGTATGTTTGTATATGTGCGTGTCGTAGACTCATTTACATAATAACAACAAAATATCTGAGCGAATTGAAAGTTGTAACGGCATAAAAAGTGAGTTCGAAAACAAATATGTATGTATGCTCGTATACTTTACGGTATTGTATGATGTCGTAAGCTATGTTATGTATTGTGTTATCAGAAAAATAACATACTTGCATACAATTTACACGAATGTTGTACTGCAAGCGCTTTTCTTTAACAACAACAATACTATATACGACGCGTATGTGAAAACAGTATATTTTCACGCGCAATTTTTATATTCATATATAAGTATATGTATGTATGTATGTACATATGTATATGTGTATGTATGTACATATTTACATATAGAGTACAAAACACGAAGTCACAATAAAACAAGGTAGTAAACAACAAGTTATTAGTGTTGAAATATTATTACGTTCTGGAAAAATATTGTATATGATGTTTTCAATAAAGTAATTTAGATTTGTTGAGAGAAAATATTGTCAAACCGTATTGTACTAAATATAGTATGTAGTAAACAAAAATCAAGATAAAATAAACAAATAGTTAAAAATATGTAAATATTTTCAATGCAAAACTAATACTACATGCATATTTAGATATACTCGTACTATATACTATATCGTCACCTAAAATGCAAAACAACGTATCATGAAAAAAAAACGTAATAGTATACTTTTATATATTTTTTTCTTCGTTTGTAAACTTATGAAATGTGATGTTAGTTAATTTTTTATTTTTGGTGAATTAAATTTATTTTTTTCTCTTTGCTTTGATATTTTTTCTAAATTTGTTTATGTAAAAAAATGCAATTGCGCTTCAAAAACACTTCCGGTATGAATTTAGTCACGCCAAAAATATGTACTTTGCACCAAAAATAAAAACAATTTTGGTTTTTTCAAAATCGTTTACATATTCTGTTAGAAGACAGAATATAAATTTACATATTTTATTTAAAGTTTGAATATAAACTATGTATGTAGTATGGATACCAAGTAGTTTGACAATATTTCAAAAATTTCAGATTTCTGCCGCTACAAAAACAACAACAGCAACAATATTTTCAACAAAAATAGTTTTATAAGATGCATATTTTGCATAAATAAAAAATTGCAAAATGTTTTCGAACATGTTCGTGACTATAAATATTTTACTACTAATGTAAATGCGCTCGTAATGCTAATACGTGTAATTTAAATGATTTGTTGGTGTAATTTAAATTGACAAAAGCCTCTATTAATTTAAGCGTTTTAAATTAGTAATAAATTACATAAATTATTTATTTAAAAAAAGTGACTATCAATAGTAAACTACATTAGCTTTTCGTAATCACTTGTGAATCTTATCACAACTTGGCACTGATAGCCTTTGAAATGTTAGCGAACTGAACTTTGCATGCACATATTGTTTTGATTAAGACAAAAAAATATTGTCATTTCGATATCTACCGATTTAAAAGTTTTGGAGTTGACACATTTAATATTTACAAAAGTATTATACATATGTGTCTAAAGAACAACAACAAATACTACAGGAGCCTGAAGAATAACTTTCAACAACTTAAGATTTTCCTTACGGTTACAAGTATACAAAAAATAAGATTTTCGGAAATTGAAAAACCAAATAAAATTCAGAAAATCAAAAAACTTGATGTATAACTCAGCATGATATGTAAAAAAATATATAATTTAAAAAAAAAAAAATATTTAATTATAAAAAAGTTTAATTAAAAAATATTTAATTATAAAAAAAAATATTTAATTATAAAAAAAATATTTAATTATAAAAAAAAAATATTTTATTATAAAATAAAAATATTTTAATTATTTAAATTTGTATTTCTATTGGAAGTTAAAAATCTCAGCACAGCATTTTCTTCTTTTTTATTGCCGTAGCATTTTACATATTTTTAAAGAGTAACAGAAAATAATTTTATCGGCATATTCTGCAAATAAAACGAACATGTTTAATTAACTGTAGCAAACGAACTCTCCAAATGTAAAATTGTAATCAGCTGATGTTTGTTTACTTTTTACATACATACAAAGCCTTTCTCACTTTTACTATAAGAAATTCACCACATGGTGTGGTGAGTTGTGAGCTGCGCGCTTTGCGGACGTAAGAATGCTTTTTTCAATGCTTGTGTGTATATGTATGCATGTGCATTCGTACTAGCAATGACACAGTTGAGATGTAGCAAATGGAACAGAAACAGAAACAGATTTTCAAACATTTCTGTGCTTGATTCAAGCGAACAGCAACAGAAATGATATTATGTGCATATACATATGTACATATGTATGTATGTATATAGAAACTAAAATTATGAAGTTTTTGTTCTAAAATATTATATTTTTAGCTGGGTTTCAATACGTTGCCGCAGACTTTACGGCATTTCCTGTCAATTATCTGTTTTTGCCACTGCTTCGAATTCGCCAGTTTAGCCACAAATATATATACATACATACATATGTATGTATATATGTAATATACATGTGTACATATAAACTGGCATTTGATTAGATATAGGTGACACAATTTTTTTTTTTTTAATGAGAGTTCCTCATAGCATTCAACCAACAACAATTACACCGCCCCATTCGCGTCAAACAGACGCAATAAATGCCACGCGGTATTTAAATACATTACGAGGTAAAAAAAGTAAACGTAGACACAATAATCACAAAATGGCTAGTGCTTTGCATTAGAATGCCACTATCAGCGCGACACCACCTAGCCAACAACAACAAAATGCTAAGCATTAATAATAATAAAAATAAACACAGAAACAAAAGCAATAACAAAATTACACGTGTGTAATGTTGTTGTTTGTGTGCGCTACAGTCGTCGCTGTCGCGTTGTAAACACATATTACTTGTTGTTGTTGTTGCTGCTGCTTGTGGTGGTGGTGTCACTTGTGATTACTCAACAATTTTTCCACAGCTCAGCAGAAAAAATATTGTAATTACAATACTACAGAACGAGAGAAACAATAACAAACGTCGCGGAGCGATACTGAGTCTTGATGCACTTCACTAGACACGATTCAATTACACATTCAGATGAAGTTGCTCGGTCAGCGGGCGGGCTGGCGAACAGGCGGACAGGCGTTCAGCCAGCCGGCTGTGGGACACGCGTATGCCACGACTTTGTTTTGCGCGTTTTTTACGTACGTCAAACTAATAAAAATTGGTAATGAGCCGACGAAACTGTCAGCCAGTTTACGCCAAGTACTTTAGCTTACCCGTTTTGAGCGCGCTCCTCAATCAACTAGACACACGATGCTGCAGCGTTCTTTAGCGTTATGACTGCGTTTTGACTTATGCGGCTTTGCTTAACACGAACAAGTTTCACGGCGTGCAATATTTATGTTTATATTAAAACGCACAAATATTTAACAGTCTATATTTTAATTGTTTATGTTTTTATAATGCTGCTTTTGCGTATTCACCAGGTTTTTCTGTTTGCTTTGTTTTGCTCGCGTTAGAGAAAATGTTTCTGTTTTTGCTCGGAAGACGGTTGAACACGTTATGAGCCAGTGTGTTGGGCAGAGCGACCAGCTAGAGTCGCTAATGTTGACTGATGCGTTGTTAAGCGTGCCAACAACGCCAAACGTGCCGAATCGAAGAGCAAAACAGAGCGTCCAAAGACCTGCGCGTGTGGCTACTAGCGTCAGCGTTGCGCCGCTGAGCGACTACATAGCGTGCACATAGTACATACATATGTATCTATATAAGTATGTACATGCATACATTTACCGCGCTCCTCTCACCACTGCTGTTGACGTTGTCGTTGTCGGTGTTTTCACTGCTATTGACGCTTTTATCGCCACCTTCGTCACAATAACGCAGCTCTATTTTCTTCGGAAACATGCGCTTATGAGCGGGTTGAAATCACCACTCTGAGATCAGTAAGCAGCTGGTAAACCAACCGCTTGTTTTTGTAATCGAAACGCAATTGCTCGACAATGAAATTCTTTTCAGGGCCTCGATCGATACCCTGCCAACACGCATTATATATAAAGTGTACGATGGCGCAGCTATCATCGAGGCGGTGAGAGAACTCGCTCGTCTATAGCCTCGTCTACTTGACTCCCGCATGTAATAAGGAAATCAAAACCAATTTTGAAATGACGAGTGAAGTAAGCGACGTCGTCATACAGTTCAACGCCGATAATACGTACTTCATATTTTAGTACACAAGTTCGTTTCTTTCATTAGTCGGCACTACTGATATGTTAAGGATTATACAGGGTTTGCCCGGCAAGTAATAGGAATGGTTTTCTTCCGCCGCGACTGTACTTCGAAGCGTGCGCGCACCGACTGGATTCGGTAGAAGGCGTTCCTAGCTAACGAACGAGCGGCTGGTCACTTATCTCCGAGCACCTGGAGAGTCAAGACAAACATTTTCGCGTGACGTGTTTCTGTGATTGGTGTAAGCCGAAAATGCAGCGTTCGTTAGAGCAGAGGTACGCGATTAAATTCTGTGTGAAACTCGGTAAATCTGCTACAGAGACGTTTGATGTGATCAAGCAGGCTTACCCAGATGTTGTTTTAGCAAGAAATGATGTGTTTCGGTGGCACCAGGCCTTTTTGGAGGGCCGGGAAGAGGCCTGGGTGACTTGCGACTTCGACAAACCCCAACAATGTGACTAGTTTGAGCAAAGTTTTGAACTCAGACCGTCACGTAAGTTTTCGTTTAATTGCCAAGATGCCAAGTTTTAGGTGGAAGTTCCCAAGAGACTCAAACGAAGGTTCAATCGGATCCGACAGAACATCGCAGCACACACCGCCTTTCTTGTGAAGGGCTGCCTAACCAAGGCCGGCATCCCAACCACCCTACAGCCCAGATATAGTTTTTTTACTTTCCTTGCCTGAAAAGGCCGATGAAAGGCAAGCATTTTGAGACGACAGAGGGGATCCAAACAGCATGCAACTCGGCTCTCAAGGCTATTCCGGAAAATACCTTCCGTGACGCCTTCAACGCTTGGAAATCGCGCAGGCAGCGCTGCATCGACGCAGAAGGAGCCTATTTTCAAAGTTTTTAAAGAATTGTAACGATTGGTTTAATAATTTTTTTAAATCGACTCAGTCCTTTTACTTTCCAGACAAACAATATAAAACCAGATGTAACATTATTTCTGCGAACGTAGTGTTGTAGCTTCTACGAATCATAATGAAAATCAAAATGCTTAACTCGTTTTATTTGGGGCTGACTGTATCACCACGTTGTCGACTGTTTAAGGAAAATAAAATATCAAAAACCAGTTGGCGCAGACAAACTACTTTTACTGTGAGGTGAGAGCGCGCGTTTATCAATACAGCGATTGGGGCCGAATGAAAAAAAGTTTCGCTGATAACGAGTGATGCAGCGGGGAATGCTCAGACAACAGCTAAACAAAACTGTCTGCGACAAGGCGGCCAAGGTGTGGACACAAGTACAACAATAAAATAGAAAATTAAAACAATTAACAAGAAATATACGTTAAAGCAACAACAATAAATTAAACAATACAAGTTTCAAAACAAACTGCTACACCAGCAAATCGGCCAAAGTAAATGACAACAAAAAAGTGATGATGAAATCTTCACTTGGCCGAAAATCAGCAGCGCATCAGTTCGTAGGGCACATTCGTAAGCATATTGAATGAGAGATTGCTCACTCTTTTACATGTAGGCCTGCGAAATTGTGTTTGAAGTCGAAAAATCACAAAGGGATCGGAAGAATTAAAGAAAATGTGTTCGTATCGCTACTATTAAATAAAGTCACGACGAGTTCCACATAAAGATTCATTTATATTTACTTTCGTACTTAAGGCGTTTCAAGGCCGTGGTTGTAGTAAACTACATACATATGTACATGTGTATAAATCTGCTTATACATACATATTATTAGGCTCTATTCATAAGTAAGTACATGTACATATGTATGCATATGGGCAAACAATGTGTGTATATAATGTAGGGGTTTATAAACATTTTCAAGTGCGTAATTTAAATTCACGACAGCAACATGTGCCATATAGATGTGTGGGTATGTAGAGCTTCTATATTCTCTATTCTTTATTTCTAATCATACACACCGTACATTGGCCGATTCAGGTGAATCAAGTTTGCATGCAAAAATAATAATAACAAACAAAAGCGTTGAATTGATAAAAAGCATTCTAAAATAAAAAATAATTACTTTAAAATTAGAACAATAGTCTATAGAAAAGGGATAGGAAAGTGCAAAATAATTAACAGTTATTTACTGCTTTTTTATTTGCAACTTTTTTTTCAAACTACCTTCGTATGTGTGTGTACTGTGCTGATGAATGACCGCGCATATTTACGGCGGGTGTTCTTTTTACAAAACAAAATAACAAAAATTTAAGAACAAATAAATGGAACATAATTAAAAAATGGGTTTGTTGAAACATGTCAAACGAGTTTTATTTATTTCCTTTAGGTTTTATCAAAAACTAACTAACGCGAATATGAAGCATTTCAGCAGCATTTGAAACTTTGTAGCTTTTGAGTACGGCGAAGCGCGTGGGAAGCTCAATTTAGTGTGACAACACAAAATAAATATTGTTTTTATATAGTACATACATACATACTGTATGTAAGTATGTATGAATTTCGCATTTGTTTTATGTTGATATAATGTCCGTCTGTATGTACTATATATGAGCACTAGTTTTTCAGTTTTTGAGATATATATCAGAAATTTTGCACTCGTTCTATTCCCAGAAAAAAACTGCTTATTACTCAGAAATCAGACATTTCCATATAAACTGAGCTATCAAAATTAAGTACTTTTATGGAAATTTTTTGTTTGGAATGATATAATCCCGGAATTTTGTATATGCAGTATTACATAATTGTTGAAATTGAAATACTATATTATAGCATACAGCTGCCATACAAATTCAACTATCAACATCAAGTTCTTGTATGGAAGGTTTTTTTTTATTTATAAAGATATAGAAATATATCTACATAACTTCGATACAACAGAAGTTAACGTTTTTTCTTGTTTTTGTTTTTATATAAAATGATATATGTATGATTCGATGTGGTGCCTGGGGCGCTCTAATATGTATTTTAACGTAATTTTATTTTAAACTACAATTCGAATCGAATTTTCTTAACATTTATATAATATATTTCAATAAAAAGGCCACGCTGTTATTATGGACAACTCAAAATGCTCTCTCCATATGAAGTGTGCTAGTACTGAAGGCTAATATTATCTACACAACTGTACAAACATGCATGTACATATGTATGTATATACTTAGAGAAATAGTTCGAAATTATTCAGCACTTTTCGAAACGTTCTCACTAGCATCAAGTAAATTTTAGCAGGTAGAAATTATGGTGAAGCAAGTAGACCTAATATTTATTTAACATAGCATGTGTTCGAATATATACAAATATGTATGTACATATGTACATGCACTTCGTGTTTAACTCCTTTTGTTCTGTACACTACGGCAAACATCCCTTCCCAATGACTAGCTAGAAAAACCCAGTCAAAGATAGTTAAGGGCAACTTTTGGTATAAACATTTGTCCGAAGCCACACGTTATGTTATGCTTAAATATTCGTAGATTTAACAGGTAAAAGCCATAAACAAAAATATGTACATACATATATATGTATGTCAATGATGAAAAATTCACCATAGGTAACTTCAATAGCAACAGTGGGAGATAATGAAGAAAAATGTAAACAATTCTATGGTGTGATATTCGAACCCTTGAAGAAAGTAACTCTACCAACCAGCATAACAACAATTATGGCGACGATAAAGGTGGTGTAAAATCAACCACACTATAACCGCATTTTATAGTACACAATGAAAAATATAAAACTACGTCATTTGGCAAATCATTTCATACATAAAATATGTAAATGACTGTAAGCAACGATTGAAATAACAGCAAAAAGAATTGTACGTAGGGAACATAGCACGTCGCACACGCTTGAAGCTTGAGCAATTTTGGGGGTGGTGTGGCAGGAGGTAGAATAAAAGAAGTGAGCAACAGCAAATCACGAAGTTATTGAATGAAAATAGCAACAAGGCAGAAATAGCACGAATCACATACATCTATACATATGTGTATCTTTTCGTGTACATGTATAAATGTTTACATATTTTAGGAAAATCTAAATATACACAAAAAATGCTAACAAAAATACGTATGTTTGCACATTTATATATCTATGTGTATGTACATGTGTATATACAATATAGTATTCGAGCATGTTTGTGTATAAATGCAAATATACTTAAAATTTAACAGCTGTTTTTCGGTTAACAGAAAGTTGTGCTCGGGACATAGAGGAAGCATTATTCGCGCAAAATCATTTTCTTTTGTTGTTCCTACGTTTCGTGGTGGTAAATAACAAAGACACAGCTCTTCTGACTTTTTATTACCTTTTTGCGCAGAAAAATAAGAAAACTACGCAAAAGGGGCGGTGGGAAAAGTAATAACAGCAGAGCTGATTCGACGCGAAATGGTCGTTGAACGTTTGGCGACGCAGTTAAGCCTTAGCTCACACTCCAGCAGCGCATTACGCTTTGCACATACAATACGAACATATTGAGATTCGATGCCTTTTACCCATAAGCGTTGCTGCTCTGCGCTACTTTAGTATACACGGACTTTAGTGGCAATAGCTACAGTTACTGCGTGCAATGACACTGACACTGTTAACGCATAGGCGCACGTACTTGAGGGTGGGTTCACATGGCTTCCTCTTGCTCTTATTACATTCTACCACCGAATATCTAAGTACATACAAACTGTCGTACATATTTACATATATATTCTGCTGCTGTGCTGTCGTTATAGACGCTGCTGCGTAATGATGTCAACGAATAGATATTCAACATGACATGTTAAAGGCAATTAACTAACTGACCCCCAACGTAGTTCAAAATAGAAACCAGCAACAACAGCAATAATTCTACTGTTGCAACGCGTGTGTTGAGTAGAAGCACAAATGTTTATATTATGAATTATAATAACAAGGTTCTAGTCATAGAAATGTGAGCAAGGATGCAAATATGATTGAATTGCAATGTTAATATTGTCTAATTTAAGTCAATACCTGTCTAGAGCGTTGAGTTCCGTGATTGTTAGCAGCTGATTGCTCTTCAGTATTATGTTCTATTTCAAACGATTCTGACTTTTTGCTGATGTTCGTACTTTTGCTTCGTGTTTTTTGAGTTTTGGTATAAGAAAAGTTCTGCTGCTGTGGGTCTTCTTTATCCTGGACTTGTTCACTCAGAAGTTGTTTGGATGCACTCTCTTTCTGCTGCCGTTGCTTTGGCGACTTTGTGGTCTGCTCATTCCTGGACGCACTGACACTGTTTCCCATTAAAGTTTCCGTTTACAATACATTTATTGGGTTTGTTTTGCTTTCACCGTAGTTTTGTTTCTTTATTTTCCTCTTTTAACGCTTCATCCTTTTTATAACTTTCTAAAAAAATACTCGTTGCTATTATTTTGTCGTTTGCTTTAATTTTCACTTTCTGATAACAAAAAAGTTGAAAGAAATTTTTCATTTAACAAAACGTCTTTACAGCAATAAATTAAACGTTTTGTTGAACTATTAGTTAGGGCACACTTTAAATTAGATCTTTATGTTTTAATTCTTGCTGTTAAACTACTGAATAAATTTATATTTGTTTTTAAAATTAAAGCGACCCTATAATACTCTTTTACATCCAACAGCAAACGAGAAATGCGAAATGCGAACGAGTTCGAACCAATACATAAAATGCTACGAATTGAAATTTTACAGTGCTGCCAGGTGAAACCAATAAATATTCAGAAGATGAAAGTTATTTTATATAAAAATTTTTTCAATAAAAGTGATTGCAACATAATTTGCAATGAAAAATTAATACATTTTATATTTTAATATAATGGAATTTTAGAAAAATATTACCAATGCTTTAAAAAAATTTATTGTTTTTCTAATAATTCCTTACTGAAAAGTCTATCACTAAATTATATTTACCCGCGCAAGGTCATGATTCGCGATCACATCCAATTTGAATTTTGAATAAAAAGAACTTTTTAGAGTTGTACGTCAATAATTTATTCATACGTCAGAAATACTTGCGGCTGAAACGTAAATCTACAGTATTAAATATTTCCTTATGTGTTACATATGTGAACACCGATATTTATTTAAGATACATTAATAACATGTATTTATTGACATGTGGGTTCTGCTTCCTATCTTTTTAATAAGCTGAAAAGTTAATATTTTTATATCTTGGCGTTAATGGCGCCGGAAAAGCACCTTATGCAAAGCGTCTATGTCAATTTCCAAAGGTGTTTTCCCAGAAGAAGTGCGCGAACTTGAACTTGTTGGTATTGCTGGAGCGGTGGGCTTGTTTGAGGCGCGGGGGTTCACCAGGAGACATTTCATAGGTTGACCATCTAACTGTCGGTTGTGGTATGTATCCACCGCTTTTTCTGCATCCGTAAGAGATTTATATATTACTTCTGCAACGCCGGGACGCACCAAACGTGAATCATATAAAGGACCGATATCCTCGAACAATTCTTGGATATCTGACTGAGTTACGCTGCTATGCAAATTACTAACTACAATGCGATAACCGGAGGATGATGATGACGATTTAAGTGGGTTTGAAAAGATACCCATAGACACATGTGGATCAGGAGCACGTTCCAAACGTGAACGCATCTCATATGAGAGATGTGATGATGGCTCCGGCACATATCGGCGTTTATAAATATCTGGACTTGATTGTCGGGTGCTAGGCCTTAATATGCCCTTGGGTGGGGGTGGTGGTAGGTCTGGTGACATGCGACGCTCACGAGGTTTATAGACATCAAAAGGATCAAAACCTTCAGTATTTGCCACCCATGAATTCATGCGCCTTGTTGGTGGTGTTGGCGAGACGACACGTGGGCCAAATGAGGCAAAGTCATTTGTGACCGTGCGGCTTAGTCTTGTGGCGGCAGCTATTTCCTCTAAAATAAATAAATTATTAAATTACAAATATGCTTATTCATTTAAATTATTAAATGAAAGCACTTACCTTCTTCCATGCGTTCCATGTCATCGTAGTCTACATAGCCGCGCGGCACATTTATTAAATCTGGTAATCGCGCTGATACATGAGCAGGCTGCCTTACAAACGGTTGAGTACTTTTCAATCCTGGTCTAGCTTTTAGTACACCATTTCGATACGCTGCTGTATACAACTTTTTTGTTGCGCCCCGTGTTTTTAGTCCGCCAGTGGATAACTTTTTTGCCAATAATCGTTGACGTACATCACCACTAGCTCGTGTTAATTCTGACAATTTATCACGCGCATCCCGTATTTTTTCACGATTTTTCTGTATAATTTTATTTCGTGCATCAGTCACCACACTCTGCTTGAATACAGGCTTATTCAACGTTTTTCGTAAGGCCAATCCTTTTCGAGGATTTTCCGTATTATTGCTGAAATAGAAAAGAGGATTACAGTTTAATAAATTTCTTTTCATCGCTTTACACTTCTGATTATTATAAATAAGTATGAACTTCGCCATTTTAACTACACTTACAATTTCTTTACAGCTGATGGCACAGCGATTTTTTTGGTTTTAATTATTTCATCCAAACTAAGGTCCATGGTTCTTCCTGGCGTGTATAACTTTTTGTTCCAATCAATTAACAGCGTTTTATAGATTTCTTTTCCTCAAATTGTCGAAAAAAGAAACAAATATGAGCCTGTGTGAGAAAGTATAAAAAGCCGATTCGCGTTTATTGAAAAGTTGGCTGCTGTTCCTATATTGTGAATATTCAAACAGTGTGTAAGAAGCAGAAAATATATTTAGCTCTAGCGGAATATTCTTCACATGTAACGCTTTTAGAGTTTTTTTTCTGAATGTTTGAAATTATGAACTTGTACGAGTTTTTATACTTTTTTCACTTTGCCCCTTCATTGACCCAGGTACCTGATATTATTTTTCCTCGCTGTACCCTAACTACCTGATCTTAAGCTGCAGCTGCAAGTTATAACAAAAGCTATTTTCTAAGAATTAAGTTAGTAACGACTTGCACCAAGGACGTTGGGACAAAAGGAGGCAGGCAGGTATACGTAATTTTTACCTCAATTAACCTAACTTTAACTAAACGAAATAATAAGTTCAGGAGGATTATTATTTTATTAATGTTTCGATTTATAATCATAATTCCCAGAAATTTATTCTTTTGTGTTTTTGTGGGAGGCTTTCAGTCCTAAAAACTGTCCTGAGTTTTTATTGATGCTTTCAAAACCAGGTTTTTAAAACCCTCATTTCTCAATATTGGTTAGTGGATTGCAAGGGCAGCGTATGTCATCCTAATATTGCTCGACACCGTCTTAACACTAGATTGCCTAAGCAAGCAATTTTGACTGCTTTCGAATTTCAATTAAAAAAATAGTGATTTAAGGGGGTATTCTAGTCTGAAGATGGTACCTTCTCTGTTGAGTTCTGCAGCTCGAATTATTTTCTCCAGAAGCAGGTTGAAAAAGTCGCACGATAGGGAGTCGCCTTGTCTGAAACCTCGTTTGGTATCGAACGGCTCGGAGAGGTCCTTCCCGATCCTGACGGAGCTTTGAGTATTGCTCAGCGTCAGTTTACACAGCCGTGTTAGTTTTGCGGGGATACCAAATTCAGACATCGCGGCATAAAGGCAGCTCCTTTTCGTGCTGTCGAAAGCAGCTTTGAAATCGACGAAGAGGTGGTGTGTGTCGATTCTCCTTTCACGGGTCTTTTCCAAGATTTGGCGCATGGTGAATATCTGGTCGGTGGTTGATTTACCAGGTCTAAAGCCACACTGATAAGGTCCAATCAGTTTGTTGACGGTGGGCTTTAATCTTTCACACAATACGCTCGACAGAACCTTATATGCGATGTTGAGGAGGCTAATCCCACGGTAGTTGGCGCAGATTGTGGGGTCTCCTTTTTAGAGGATCGAATATTGAGCTTTTTTCAAGAATTAATAAAAAAGAAGCACTAGATATTTTTACTATCCATTTTTTTATCATTTGTTTATTAAACTTAGAAGAGTACACAAAATAAATTTAAAAAAAAATTTTTCATCGAGTTATGCGTCTTGAAGAAAAGGGGGGAAAAAAGAGGCCGTGCTCTCATCGCCATGATTTCTACCCTTGTCGTCATCTGAAAAATAAAACAATGACAGATTCTTAATGAGTACGAATGTCGCTGTCATGAACAGCAAAACTAAAAAAAATTTTTTTTTCATAAAATGGCGGCTACTCAAAAAAAAGGTCCCTATGTCATGAAGCAGAAAAACTAAAAAAAAAATTTTTCATAAAATGGCGGCTACTCAAAAAAAATGTCGATTTTTTCAATTTTGTCGATTTTTTTTTAAATATTATAAATTTCAATCTATTATAATTATTTTTATTTTTTTATTTGCTTCTAGTGATAGAGACATATTTAAAGAATATTCATGCCAAATTTCAAATAAATCGACTGATTAGAACTTGAGGTATTGTGGCTACCGCATCAAAAAAGGAGTTTTGAGAAAAACGCGTTTAAAGTTTTACGTTTTATACGATATTCGCTCAACCGGTCTAGTTGCCACGTCACTAAAATGGCTATAACTTTGAAAATAATTTGAGTTTTGAAAAATCCTTTTAGGGAGTTATTTTTGAATATCAAAACTATCGAATGATGAAAAAAAAATTTTGGATTTTTTTCAAATTTCTAGACTAGAATACCCCCTTAAGCAGCTCACCAAAAAGATGCGCTTAAAAGTACGCAACATCTATATAAAACTAGTTTTGGTGACATTTGAATAGCATATGTACATATATACTGAAATATATGTATATCCTTAAAGAAAGTATACTTTATATAGATATATGTATGTATATATAACCGCGCACCAGAATAAATATCAAATAATGCAAAACATGTGACTTTTAGGAAATAAAAAAATTTATACTTATAATAGAATTTTTGTAGTAAAAAAAAAAAATTCAGTTACTAGTTTTCAAAACGCCTCTGAAATCAACTGCAATAGAAAACTCCTTTTTTTTAACTTTGGCTGTCACGTCGATGTGAGCTTTTCAAATTTCTCAAATAATATAAAAATTAGTCAATGAAAGGTTACTAGTGATATTAAATGCTGCCAATTATCGATTTACTTCACAATACTACATGTCATAGTTCATATTTTAACACATCTAACTAAAAAATTAAAAATAAATATAGTTTAAAAATCTAAAAAACACGCTTTTAAAGTATATCAAACTAAAAAGTGAAAAATAATTCTTTGTATAAACTAAAAATAAAAATGAAGGAAAAATTCCTGCATTATTGTGAGAAAAGCGTGGGGTGCTTTGTGACATATTTTTCATATATCGAGCATTTCACGCTAATGCAGGAATTTTTCCATTAAAGAATTTGCAAAGGCTGTGCTCCAACTTTTTGTGATCCTCAGCTCGTCCTCTACATTTTGATCATCAGAATATTCCGCATTTCTAAGGTGAGATTTCAGAACCGTCTAAAATAATACCAAGTTTTTTCTTAATAGTAAAGAGTAAACTTTTTACGTCTTTCGACAATGCACACTGTTCCTAAGTAGTTTTCCTCCAACATCTCTTGCTTAAAGAAGTCTTCGATGGAGTTCTAAGGTCTTGGGAAAGATCTGGACGAGTAAGCTCTTCTACTTTCGTCCAATTCTTATTCTTCATTATTGTTTGGATATTTGTTTAAGGGGTTGGAGAACTCTTCCCAACCGACTTCAAGTTTTCAGTTTCAAGAAAAACGCGTTTAAACGCGCACTTAGCCCAGCTAGCCAGCGAGCGCACAAGTTCTCAAGGCTGTATCTCTGAAACTATTACTCGGATCAACTAGAAAATTTAGGGCAATATTCTGAAGGTGTTCTAATAATTTAATAAGACAATAAAAAATCGATTTTTGAAATCCGTAAACCGATGTAACACCTTTATCTCTGGCAATGGCATTTAGAAAAATACATACATAGTTTGAAGCACCAGAGATCAGTGATGAATAGAATGTGATTAGGGTTAGACAGTTCTAAACTCTTGTATGCGGAGAGCTTAGCAAAGTCGGATTGTTTTTATAACTGCCGCTTCAAATAACTGGAGTACTTCGTTGATCAGAGTAACTCAAATAAGCTGATAAATGATACTCTCACTGGGCGCTCGCGCTCCCTTTTACATATGTACTATATTCCTTATATTTCTGTTCAGTAAATATAGTTTCAGTGGTTTTCAATGTTTTTTTTTTTTTAATTTTTATTTGCATTTTTTTACAAATATAATCATATACATAAGTATCAATGATTTCTTCAATATGGATTTTGGTTAAAACTGTTCATTGGACTTTACAAAACTGCTATGTATTTGTATTTGTTTTATAGTAAGTATACATATGTATGTAATAATTTCACAAAATACATAAGAATGCGCTGGACAATACATAAACGTCTTTCCAAATGTCTTAAATATGCATGTTAATATGTATGTATGTATGTATATATAAATTGTAATCAATAAACTTAATGACTAATCAGGGACTCGTTGATGCGTCGTCACGTCTCGTTTTAAACACCTAAAAAGAATTTAAATTTATAATTAAACATATAGTAGGCACTAAACTCCTCCGATCCACACATCCTCAACCGCCAATTTCTTCATAACTTTCTTGATTTTCACGCTTTGCACTTGGTACTGGACAATGAAATCTGTATTGTACGATATATGTTGTTGTTTGTAATTTTGCATTTGTTGTTGTTCATAATTTTGTGTTCGAAAGTGTTTGCCGTCCTTGTTATTGTTATTGTTTTTTTTTCTTTATTTTTTCGTTTAATTTTTTTTGTTTTGTTTTTGCCAATTTCAAGTACAATATACAATTTTATTGCGCCCCCAATGCTCTTGCGTTTCACCAATTTGGCTCACCAGTGCCATAGTTGGCGCCACCCGCGCGTTCCAAGGCACCACGGAAAAGTTCAATGTCCAGTTCGTCGTCAACGCCCGCATACAACTCCACGGCGAAATTCTGTTTTGAATAAAACAAATAAATTATGTTACACATACATACAAACATTATAAAAACGAGTAACGCAGAAACAACTGTTCGGTTAGTCATCAATACATTGTAAAAAAAAATAATAATAAAAAAATTTGGTAATAAAGGAAACAGTCATTTTGCGCTTTGTTAAGTTTTGTTTTTTATGTTCGAGCCATTGAATACTTACGCTCAGCACCTCACGTATGAGCGCCTTGTCCGTAGACATTTTGGCACGCTGTAATACGCCGACATATTGGCCGATCCACGTCAGGAAGACGAACTTTTGCCGCTTGGACATCTCATCGCCCATTTGTATGCGGATGTAACCGAAGGCGCGGTCGTTTTCACCGAACTGCTCGCGGAATTCTTCGAAGCCTTGACCGCGTGCTGTGCACGTTATAGTGCAGCAGTTTTGGAACTTGAAAACAGCCCTAAAATCGAAAAGATGTCAAGCGAAATGAGCACTTTGCTTCTCTTGATGCACAAAATTTTATTTAAATAAAACGCGCTTACCAATCGGTGTCGGTTTGGTCAGAGCGCACATCCTCGTAAGCCTCACGAATGGAGTCTTTGTCTAGCCCCGTCGGGAAGAGCATCTAGAAAGACAAATAAGTTATGTATTATCATTTGGCAAGACAATGCAGGGTTCAGATTCCAAGTTTCTCGCAGTATTTAGAAGCGCGCTTGGCATATTTACAGCGATTTCGACGACATTCAATAAAGAAAACTTAAAGAAAGCACATTTAACGAATTTGTGACTCGCTTATTGGCATTTAATGCTATTTAAAATTAAAATCACTAAAAATCAAATTTAAGTACAATGTCTCCAACAAAAATCTTAAAATAAGAAGTTATAAAATAATCTAAAAACTTTAAGCGCCTCAATTATAAGGTTTTTCAATAATTTCCAAAAATATTGGAATTTTTCAATAATCTTGTACGTAATATCGTTAAAAATAAGCATATTTTGCTTGGATCACATTTCCGACCCAATATATAGTATGTTTCCTTACCATTATTTTTTACTTTTTGTTCTTACCATAATATGCTCTGATCTATAATTTAGTGGGTTAGTATAAGTTGATATTTTTTTATTAAGATTTTAAGAATCCCTCACACTTGTGGAAATAACAGTTAGTTTAGGGTCGATTACATCAAATACTTACTCAGTTTTGTTTTCTCAAAGTTGAGTTTTTAAAGAAGACAACAATAAAGTTTACCTACCACATATGTTGAATTGCCTCTGGTGTCTAACTTTTGTTGAAATTAATGTAATTTCTTTGATGGTTGTTAATACAATGTATGAGAAAAGAAATGGAAATTTGTTACAGATTTCATGCGGAGATATCCGAGAACTCTAGGCTACTTGTGGAATACGGAACTCTTTCTACACGAAATATGTATGGTATACGAAAATTGTGTGTCGATAGGCTATGTCAAATACTGGCGTTAAAGTTTAAGAGTTACGAAAATGTCGAAGTACTTGCAGTATATACAGTCTTTAACTCGAATCACCATAATCCACAAAAAAACTTCGTATTAGAGAGACTTCGAGTTATGGAAGGAAATTTGTATGAAATTTGAGTTGTATTGCCAATTAAAGAGTTCAATTATAGAGAACTTTGAGTTAAAGAAGTTCGAGTTATGGAAGTTCCACTGTTTTATATAATATTTACAAGAGAAGATTGTGGAAAATTTCAGTATTGAGTATCACTATTTGCTTCCATGAGTTTTTATTACAAGAAATACAACTTAAAAACTACTCGTTTCATAGTTATATATTATTAGAATTTTATGCAATGAAAATAATAAATATTCTCGTAAAAATTTAAGGGGGTATTCTACTCTAGAATTTTGAAAAATTTGATTTTTTTTTATATATTTAAAGTTTAGACCCTTAAGAACATATCCTCCAAAGGATTTTTAAAAATTAAAATTATTTTAAGAGCTACAGTTACTTTAGTGACGCAGTACCTAGCCTGGTAGGTAGGTAGACTCACTTTTTTAAACGCGTTTTTCTCGAAACTACTTTTTTCCACACGGTACCGGCATTATCTCAAGTTCTATATAACCGATGTACTTGAAATTTTGTGTGAACCTTCTTTATATAATCCTTTATCGTTTCTACCAGCATCGTGTCAAAATTTTTGTTTTTTATATTTAAAAAAATTCAGGAATTTCAAAAAAAATCTTAAAAACTGATTTTTATTTTCAGGCAGTCGCCATTTTTCCAAAAAAATTTTCGTGTTTCTGAGGTAGGGACTATAACAGCATCTTTACTGATTCAGAATTTCTTTTGATTTTTTCTTCAGACCACCCGGAGAGTCAGGATCAATGTCACCAGGATGCGTCATTTTTTACACCTATCTCTCCCCCCTCTAATTATTTTAATTTTTAATATTTTTTTGTAAAATTTTTTTTCTGTATTCTTAAGATATCAATGAAAACACCATAAAAAATGGATAGTAAAAATATATTTGGTTTTATTTTTTTTTAATAAAATTCAAAAAAAAAAACTGCCCAAAATTTGATTTCTAGAGTAGAATACCCCCTTAACTGATGACAACTACCATCTGATCAAATATGACTCGGACTAGTGAATTTAAACTGAGCGCTAATCGATCGATAAAATTTTTTCCTGGATTGGCGAAACTTTTTTATATTTGTGTGAAATTTGAACTCTATATGTCAATTAGTATGTAATTTGCAGCTGTTTGTTTACGACATAAAAATTAGTCAGCCGATTTTTTCCATGGAAAAAAATTTGCGAATGTTCATTCACCCCAGTTAATTGCAGTAAGATCGAAAGAGTTAAAGAAACAGTGCTTGAAAATCGTCATGTTGGTATCAGAGCATTAAATCTCAACATCTCTTAATGACGGCTAAAGACATTCTGGTTAAAGTTTTGGGCATAAATCATGTCAATGCTAGACTCGTACCAAAATCCTGAATTTTTCGCAAGAACAACGACGAGTAGAGATCGCAAAAGAGATGCTTGACAACGTAGTTGAAGATCTTACATTCAACAAAGGCTTCATTACTGGTGACGAGACATGGGTTCATGAATATGACGCCGAAACTGTCCATAATTATAAAGGGAATGGTGGTCCAAAAATGAGCAGAAACGGATAAACTTCATCTAGGGCACTAAAGGCCATCACAGCCGAGGCGTAAAACAAGTGCATGAAAAATTTTATTCAACGCTAACATGTTTGTATTGGCTATCTTGAAGGCGGCAATAAAGATTTGGTAGGTGGAAATGTAGGTTTTTTTCTCAGTTCGCTAAAAATTTAATCAGCTGATATTTCATTAGAAAACTATTATTTGAGCTTCTAAAAGAAGTTTAAGCAATGGAGTGTAATGAGTACCCACGTATTTGTAATAATTTTGAGCGCAAATAACTAAATCTTCTACTGATCAAATTTTCTAAGTAAACAAATGAAAAAAAAAAATACCATTTGTCGATAACCAAAAAATTCTTATCGAAGGAAATGACCTCAAAGGAATAAAAAATATGTACTCTTACATACTACGTATGTATATATGTATATATGCGAATTCATCATGTAAGTATGTCATGCATTTCCTTTTCGAACTGGCAGTTTAGTGATATTGTTGGATTTGTATGTATGTATATATGTAATTTGCAATGCGTTGATATCGCTGTATACATATGCATGCAAATTGGTGTTTTTATTCTCAATCTTATTGCTTGTGCACTTCCTCGCTGGTAATTTTGCCTTTTTTCTGCTCACACAAATGAATATGTGTGAGTTATGCGCACTTAAAATGTGATTCATGAGCAAACGCATGTTTTCATACGGAGCATACAAAATATTTAAATGCAATTTTATTTACACGATTTCTTCTGCGTGCATGAGTGTGTGAGTGCCATATGGGTTGGCTTGCACATTTGTGTATTTTAATCAACTGACTCATTGCTGTTGTCGGTTGACTTCAGTTCACGAAAGTTCAGCCGTCGAATTCAAGGAATTCTTGCAAAACGATCGCCATGACTACTCCTTCCTGCGCGCGGTTGCGTGCACTCTTCATTTCAAAATAAATGTCGAATCAATTCGCAAGTATTTCCTTATATATTTATGTATATATGATTAAGACTGTTATCAGTTAAATTTCTTAATTTGTGGCAACAGCTCAAAATAAATTTAATTTGGGATAGCAGCTAAATACTTTTCAAATTGTTTAAAGTTTATTAAGAATATATTGTCTGAGAAGTAAAAAGTGTGAATAATTCTGATTTTTTATTTGTAATAAAATATCGGTTATTGTTGATAATAAGTTCTTTATGAAACGACTTGTAAGGAGAACAAATTTAAGCTATACAATTTTCCTATAGTTTTCAAACAATCTGGGATTCTGGGTCGGCGTTCATTTTTTGATAACGATAATTATTATAATTTACTATAATTTTTAGGGTCTCTAGTTAGGATAAGATAAGTTAAGAGTTTCAAAATTAAATTTTGAATTATGTCCTTGGCATTTTCAAGTCGGTATCATTCCTTAAAATGTAGCTAAATTTTTTGATCGTCCAATTAGTTTTAATGAAAGTCAAGGAAAGCGGGGTCCATAAATCTGGTGCTCAGCACTTTGATCTGGTTGTGCAAAATATTCAAATCAGGTTCCCTTCTCAACTTTTTGAGCACAAGGATCTAGAAAACGAATAGCTTTCACAACACATTTGGCTTCATATCGTAAAATCCTACAAACTCCAACTCTTCAGTAAACAATATTTTACCTGTTTACCAAAAAAAAAAAAAAAATTTCGTGATTTAAATGGATGAATCCGATTCAAATATGATCAGATGGTAATGCTATATGACAATTCGTCAAATTAAAAAATAATTTTATACATTGACTTCAGGTGCTATAAAATATGAAATGTGCATATCCATTGCAGAGGGAGTGCCAACTAACATATACACACCCTAAACTAAATGCATTCGAGTAAATTATATTTATATACTACTTTGTGCATGTGTATGTGCCTATAAAACTGTATACCATATATGTAGATAAGTATTTGAAAAACAGACATAGTTCATGACCAACACTTACATTTTCCAATAGCGCATTATGCGCCCCTTAAGCCATAAAGTCATGTTAAATGGCGAAGTGTTTAATTAGCTTAGTGCCACTGAAGTGTGCCTTTGACAGCAAAAACACATATGTATGTATGTATGTATGTATGTATGTATGTACACATATTTTGCTTACGAGTGCATTAAAAAACAAAGTGTCTCCAGGCGAATGACTCTGGCATACTTTTTAACCATGTAAGGAAGCACATGTGTATGTTTCAAGATATAAAATATCAGAAAGACACATCAAATAGTTTTATTAAATCTGTTTTAAGGGGGTATTCTAGTCTAGAAATTTAAGAAAATCCAATTTTTTTCATATTTTCAAAGTTTAACTATACAAGAATATGTGTACAAGAGGATTTTTCAAAATTCCAATTATTTTCGGAGATATAGGCATTTTTATGACCCGGCATCCAAACCGGTTCGGCCGGAACGCGAAACTTTAAACGCGTTTTTCTCAAAACTAACTTTTTCGGAACGATACCCACTATTTCTCAGGTTATACTGGACCGATTTACTTGAAATTTTTATATAGTCTTCTTTATAGGCTTGTCTATGGTATGGTACTAGCCCCAATCCCAAATTTTTATTTAGGCAGAAAAAGTGATCCAAAAAAACTTTTTTTTAAGCAGTTTTTCCCACTTTTCCGTAATTCCGGCCATTGCGACATTATTCTAGATTAATAATCTTTTTATCTTTTTGGTTTCAGATAACTAGGAGGGTTGAAATCATGGGTATAGCCACGTGGAAATTTTTAGAGACCCCCCACTTCGTCAGCTCATAATTTTTGAAATTTTTTACTTTTTTTAGTTTTTAATTTTTTTCTCTACTCTTCTAAAATTCACAAATAACTGATAAAAAAATGGTTGGTAAAAATATTAATTGCCTTTTTTTACGACACTTTAAAAATTACCTGAAATTCATGCTTCTAGACTGGAATACCCCCTTAAATGATCATCCATAAAAAGGATTAATTTGATGACTTTTTGAATTAAACTTGACCCACTCCCACCTTGAAGGGGTCACATGGGTTTACGGGTTTCAAAAAATCAATTTGTTTTAATGTGTTATTAAATCCTAAAACGCCTGTAGAACATTGTCCTAAATTTTCAAGTTGATCCGAGTAATAGTTTCGGAGATACAGCCTTGAGAACTTATGCGCTCGAGGCTAGTTAAGTCGTGCGTCGTCTTTAAACACGTTTTTCTCGAAACTGTGTGTTTGAAGTCGGTTGGCAAGATTTCTCGAGAACTACTCAACCGATCTTTATGAAATTTTACATACATATGTAGGTCTTTGAGACACAATTCTTAAAGACTTGGACGAACGACTTTTTATCTATTTGAAAAAAAATTTCGCGAAATTTTCATTGAAATTTTAATTTTTTTTTTGTAAAAATGTCTGACAAAAATCCAATTTTCAGTTTTTTCTTTCGTTCCAGTTATAGTTAAGGTTTTAACTAAAAAACGTATTTTTTACTTTAGACGATCCTGTAAGGAATTATATCCTGCCAACGGGGGCGCATCTTTTTTACGAGGGGTCACCGGAAATGGCGTCGCAATGACCGAGTTTAAAATATTTTTTTCCAAAAATTTCAGAATTTCTTTGTTAATAGTGTACATATGTTTGTAACAATAAAAATTCTAATAAAATATTTAATTTTTTATATGAAAATGAAATGAAAAAAATATGTCTGTTTTTTACCCGAAATAACCCATGTAACCCCTTAAACAGCTCAAGTTATAAATGAGAATCATTTCGATATTTCGTATGCTGTGAATATATTGGCGAAATTGGCCAAAAAAGTGCGTCAGTTTACAGCCTCTCAACCTTCATTGTGAAATGGAAGTCAGATGAACCAGTAATAGCAACAACAAAATGTCTTACGCAATCAAAAGTAAGGAGGACATATACATATTTATATATGTATGTATATTTGCTTGTATACTGCATTTTGTAGTATTTATGTTATGCGCATCGTCAGCATTGATATCTACACGCCTCTCACCGTCGGCTACTTTCATTTCAATGTAACGGTTAATTAATTAAATTAGTTTGAATTTAATTTTATGCCAATAACGGATTTTTCGCCAACAATTACAGCCACTTTTCAAACCAAATAAATATGTAATACACGAGAAAGAGTGTGAAGGCAAACGCATCTAACGAAATCGAAAGCGAAAAAGATGCAAAAATAAAACAAATAATTATTTCATTTGCACAATAATGAATGAACATATAAATTGATGGTTAGTTACAGCATATGAATGTATGTAAATGTGTCTGTCTGTCTGTATATACGTATAGTATAGTATAGTATAGTATAGTATAGTTTGGGCGAATGGACTCCTCCAAGTGCCGGTGCACAGACAAAGCGGCAAAACGCGAAATGGACAATGTGAGACTTAACTGTACGGCCAAAGCGGTTGGCCAGACAGACAGACAGACAAACATACATACCGTGGCTACTGTAAGTCATGCAACTTAACGTTTACGGTGTTTTGTTTTCACTGCCGCAAATCGCTGCTTGTGAATTACAAGTTTGTGCAGCAAAGTAGTTTGGTGATTCGCAATTAATCAGTAGAGGATGCATCTGCATAAATTTAACGATACACTCGTGAGGGGTAAAATGCGCTAAAGTGCAGGCATAAATTTCGGAATTTATTTGTAACGGATATACACGAGTAATACGTTAGCAACGAAAATATTTAAAAAGTTGCATTTTATTGCTTTTCATTTTTTACTATTTTCCTGTGAAGCGCATAAGCACACATAACGCTCGCTCACTTGTTACGGCCTTTTTGTATTTTAAAGCATAGTTTTTTTTTTTTGTTTTTGTTTGCTTGCTTGCATTACTTTTATGGCGTTGTTATTTTGATTGCTGCCTTTATTGTTATATTTTCTTATATGTGCTTTTTGTTGTCGTTTTTGTACGTACAACGTACTTTAAGGCTCACACTTTTTTCTTATTAGCCGTTTTTGTACATTTTTGCCCATATGAGGTAAAATGTGGTAAAGTGTGCGCCGCCGACCGCCATAGAACATATTTTACGAGTGTTCACGAGTGTACTTGTTCGCCGCCTCAGCTGGAGCGGCCTGCACTCGCATGCACTTGGCAAGCTCCCCGCGACCGCCGATCAATGTGCCGTGTCACTTAACTGTGTAAGTAAATATCGCATACATGTTTGCATGATATGTATGTTTGTAGCCATGGCTGTGTGTGCGTGTGCCCGTATATAGCCAAACAATCGGCGAATCATCCATTGAATGCGATTTGAGTATGCGCCGCAAGGTTATTAATAAATTTCAAGTTTAAAATCAGCGTAGGAAATGCACGAGTGTTGCGTGTGAGTTGCGTGCGAGTTGGCGTTGCGGCTGCCGCCGCTACCGGCACCGCTGTCGTAGCACCCACCCATGCGATGCGTCGCTTCACTCATCCTGAAGGTGAGAGTGAATATGTTTTTCATACATACATATATGTACATATTCATGCATTTAAAAGTGTATGTATGTATGTAGGTGGGTTCGTGTGAGGGCACATAAAAATATAGAAATATTTTGTAGGATTCGAAGCGAAGAAAGGAGAAAATGAAACGGTAAGTGCATGCTTGCAGTCGCAGTTATACATAAATAAATATATATATACATACATATGTACATATATCAATGTTTAAGTTCAAGTAAGTGTTCAATAGCGTAGAACCGCATAGTATTTAATGGGTATTTTAAAATATTTAAAAATAACTTCAATCCCCCTTTTATTAAAGAAATATTTTAGAGTTTTGCATGCGGTTGTAGCCTGTCTGCAAGACAGTCGAAGTTATTGTTATTTATATTCGCTGCTTTATACCATATATGTACGTTCATATAAATATGTACATACAAATGTATGTATGTATATATAAGTGAATAGTGGCTTTAGAAATCAATAAGCTTTATTGATAAAGCTCTTTCGTGGTGATTTCATAAATTATTTACTCAGGCTGAAGACAGCACATATTATTCTGCTCTCATTGGTCAACATGGCTAAGATTTAGATTACAATATTTGTCTTCAAAGGAGGTCTAAATTTAATAGGGGTAAAACTCACAGTTTTCTCGAGCTACGCTGAACTTTGACTCCATTATGTGATATGTTCTTATCATCTCAATTCGAGACCTAAAATTATATTTCCACAAATACGATTGATATTAAGGGGTTACATGGGTTTACGGGTTTCAAAAAATCGAATTTAGAATATTGTTTTAAATATAGATTATTGTCTTAAAATTTTCAAGTTCGAGTAATAGTTTTGGCTAGCTAGGCTAAGTGTGCCGACTTTAAACACGCTTTTCTCGAAACTGTGTTTTTGAAGTCGATGAGCAAGATTTCTCGAGAACTATTCAACCGATCTTCATGAAATTTTACACAGGTTTTTGAGATACAAGACTTGGACGAAGGATTTTTTTTCGATTACAACTATTTGAAAGAAATTTTCACTGATTATTTATTTTTTTTGTGAAAAATATCTGCCAAAAATCCAATGTTCAGTTTTTTCTTTCCTTCGTCCAAGTTCTAAGTTAAGGTTTTAATTAAAACACGTATTTTTTTCACTTTAGATGATTCTGTAAGAAGTCATCCTGCCAAAGCGGGGGCATCTTTTTTCCAAAAATGTCTGTTTTAATAGTTTATGCTTATAACAAAAAAAAAAAAAAACTAGTAAAATATTTAATTTTTTATATGAGAAAAAAATTGTTGAAAAAGGCTGTTTTTTACTCGAGGAACCCCATGTAACCTCTTAGTCTTCCTTGTTTTTACAGGGTCTTATGCCGTGTTTTACAGTAGGGTTAAGTTTTCTATACAAGAATCTTTTTGGATCGGTTAGTTTGTATGGCAGCTATTACTAGAGTAGTCCGATTAGGACGATTATGAAAAGTGAGCAGCTCCCTGGAGAGAAAAGAAAGCTTACAAAATTTTAGATCTATATCTCAAAAACAGGGACTAGTTAGCGTTTTTACAGACGAACTTGGTGGGGTCTTTATATAATGTGCATATACTTTATAGGGTCTACGACGTTTCAGGATGTAACAATATTCGTGGCAAAATTAATATACCCTGTTTAGAGTATAAATAGTTAAAAATGTATTTTTCAAAAAAAAAAAAAAAAAATTTTAGATTTATGTATACATATGTATGTATGTACGTAAATAAAAAGTGCGTAGAAAAGTGGAGCGTCAAATTATTTTTATATATTTTGGAAAAGTTAAAGTGGTTAACAAAATTGGTCACGTTAGAGAGTGAACTTAAAGTGGAACGAGCAGCCTAAAAACTAAAATCTTTAAATCCTCCGGCGTTTGTACTAAGCCATGCTTTCATTTCTATATACATATTATATATTTACTAAGCCATAACAGTAGCATTAGCAAATTTTGTAATTGTACTTTCTTAAAAACAACCGTTAACCTCTAGCGTTTACAACGCCGGTGACACAACTAAGTGTGTCAGTCGCTCTCTTTTTTGACTTGTACATTCTAAAAATGTCGCGAATTCTGTCGTTCGCCGGTAGCGTACCACTCAAAGTCATCAATATTTTATAACTGTATTAATGATCAGCTAACCAACTGACATTCATACACACAAATGTATTGTAAGTGGTTCGTGCTGGTGTATGTGCATATGTATATGTATATATATATGTGTGTGTAATATTGCAACAACGAAACCGTATAGCAATTGCCGCTGCTCTTGCCATTAGCAATCACCTTGGCGGCCGCATTCACATTTCACATTTCAACGCATCAAAAGATTTCAGTTAAATACTTTCACCTCTCGGACACATTCGCGCAACTGTGCTGTGCGCCGACTGTTACTGGGTCCACTGGCAGCTGGTAGCTGATAGCTGCTTGCCGGCTGGCAGTTGGCGGTTGGCGGCAGGTTCGCGCTGCGCGAAACGCGTGTTTATTTGCGATTCGAGGCGCGTGATGCGCTTGATTTGCGAAATCCGCTTAAAGCTTGCGCGGCAGCAAAAGAAATTTGCTCACTTGTATTGTGCGTGTTTTAGTGCTTTGCCTGTTTTTGCATTTTTTTCAGAGCTTTATCAATGCAATCGTGGTGACTAGCGGACGGACGCACCGCCGGACGGTGGCAGACAATGCGGCTGGTGTCACCTTTATCTGTTTTCAGTTGCTGTTGCTGCTGTTGATGGAGCTGTTTAAGAGCGTTTCGTTGGCGACAATTTATATGGCATTATTTGAGCACTCAGCAACAGCCGCTACAAGTGCATGTAAATAAACATGTATGTATGTACATATATATGTATTTATATGCAAGTATGTAACGATAAGTAGATTTGCGCGCTCATAAACGCTTGTGCATACTTATTTAATTGCGTACGCTTTGTGGTTTTGGTCAATTCACTGTAACGGTACCCACTCTTGGCTATACTTTGTTTAATTGTACATATGGCAGTTATGTATGCATGCGTGTGTATGAGTGTGAAATTTGCATGCCGCAAAAATGTATTTTTATCTGAGTTTTTGAAAGTCAATAAGTAGAAAGCTTCGGCGAATTTTCGTAGGCGTAATAACGTCATTGTTGCCACGGCGTTTTGTATGAAAACGCGTATTTATATACATACATTGTACATACGTACGAGTACAAACATGTTATGTACATAATATAGTAGTATATCATTATACGTACATATACATATGTAAATACATATATATTATCTTATAAGTTAACTTCTACTACGATGACTCTATATTTATACCCTGAACAGGGTATATTAAGTTTGTCACGAAGTTTGTAACAACCAGAAGAAAGCGTCGGAGACCCTATAAAGTATATATATAAATGACCAGAATGTTGAGCTGAGTCGATTTAGCCATGTCCGTCTGTCTGTCGGTCCGTCCGTCCGTCCGACTGTCTGTCTGTCTGTATATATACGAACTAGTCCCTTAGTTTTTAAGATATCGTTTTGAAATTTTGCAAACGTCATTTTCTCTTCAAGAAGCTGCTCATTTGTCGGAACTGCCGATATCGGACCACTATAACATATAGCTGCCATACAAACTGAACGATCGGAATTAAGTTCTTGTATAGAAAACTTTCAAATTTGTCCAGATATATTCACGAAATTTGGTACAGATTATTTTCTAAGGCAACAATGTAATTTCCGAAGAAATTGTTTAGATCGGTTAACTATAGCATATAGCTGCCATACAAACCAAACGATCGGAATCAAGTTCTTGTATGGAAAACTCTTGCATTTGACAATGTATCTTCACAAAAGTTTGCACAGGTTATTTTCTAAGACAGCAATGTAATATCCGAAGAAATTGTTCAGATCGGTTAACTATAACATACAGCTGCCATACAAACTGAACGATCCGAAAAAAACTCTTGTATGGAAAACTTTCACATTTG
>JBAWJQ010003032.1:0-14507 GCA_037783105.1 Bactrocera zonata | reverse complement strand
AATGGAACTTCTTTCTTGAATAATTTCACTCATCGTAGTCGAAGGATGCACTTTATGAACTTCAGAAAAACGATTATTTTGATGTGACATGGCACAGTTGTCGCTGACAGTCATAACTATCCGACGCTAGTTGGGTTTAAGGTTTTCCTTTTATGTATAGTGTAAAACCGAAATAAAGGATTACATAACTTAGAGATGCTGGAATAGGAATCGCTTTGCCATCAAACCCCTCTGCTGCACAGAGCTTCCTTCATCCTTGCTTATAAATTCATAAACCTTAAAAAAAAAATGTAAAACCAAAGGTTTAACTTTGTAAATCATATTTTACTAAACAATAAATATCTATGGGATTTTTAAGTAAATTCTCCATATTTAACGTGAATGTACCCATATGGAGACAGACGACTGCGCGCTCTCACAACCATTCCAAAATGACGCAGAATTTAACGGTAGTTTGGCTATGTAAATTTGAACTACAACATAATTCGTGCAATACACCAGTGTCCTGCCAGGACGAGTTAATGCCAGTCCAATTGGTAGACTAAATAACTGCCGCTCGTTGCCGCTTAAGCGTCGCTAAAGCTCGCAGAATACTTACGCTCACTGTGTGCTGTGTGAAGCTCTTGTTTTTTTGTAAAGAAATTGGAAAAGTGTGTTCCTTGCATTTTTTGTGCTCCTTTATGTTGTACTACTCATTTGCGTACGAAAAAACCGTTATTCGGTTGTAATGCAATGAAATTATAGCCGTTGTTCGCACACGCGACGTGGCATGTGGCATGTAGCAAGCGGATTGTGGCGACATTATGCAATGCACTGCTTGCTGCCTCATTTGCTGAAATTCTCGCAGTTGTCGTCACCTTACACACCGCATACAGAGAACTTAAACCGCGCCACAGCGACATTCGCCGAGTCAATCTGTCTGGCGGACAACCGAACAGCTTGCATGAAAATGAATTTCATTTGGTTTATTTTTCTGATATTTTTCCAACTTCATGTTGCGGATTTCACATCCCTCTCGCTTACACATTCCACTTTCATTTCAATCACCGACTTCTTCGTAACAGTTTATACCTCATTTGCATATGTATATGTAAGAGCGTAGCATTGAGATTTCAATATGTTGAGTTTACTTCTGGCAATGCGAAATTTAATTTTCACAAATAACCCGGCCCTTACATCCATGCGTGCATACATGCTTACTTTATAAAATGTAAAGCCTGCCCAAGAATGTATCCTCATATGAATGGGCGTGTCTGTGCGTCGCGTTGTCGCACTTATTTGTGTAAACTTTCGCACGGATTTCGCAATTTCCATTCCGAAGAATGTCTCATTGTATTTCGTTATCCTCCGTCCAACACCGTCGACGTCGTCGATTTCTTTTCTCCGCATTTCTCGCTCCTCTTTAGTGCCTTGTTTGTTTATTGACAGGCAGTTTGCTTCGACGACGCGGGCGCCCGGCGCACAGTGGCTCGCCAGCAGCAGAGCATAATAAATAAATGAGATTTAGCGACTACTTACATTAATGCAATAAAACGCACTGATTTTCCACTGATCACGTCGCTACACTTTCCCACTTCCCGCCTCGCTCACATCAGCGCACAGGCGAAGGCCACGGCAGCGAGCGTTCGCCCGGACTGCAGCGGCGCATTCGAGGACTGACGTCGCGGCAGAGGCAATTGCTGTTGCTTGCAGGATGATCACAGCTTGACAAGCTGATTGTGCTCTGCTCGCTTGCATTGTTGTACAATTGTTATTTTTTATTGCCTCGCAAATTGGAAAATCTGCTGTTGTTTTACTCGCTGTTGCACTGCTGATTGTTATTTGGCCCGGGATTTGTATTGATTGAGATGAAGTTGCAGGCCATTTGTGTGTTGGTGAAAATCATTTCGAACTCATTAGCAGTTTAAATCGCTTGCTGTGACAAGAAAATCTCCGCACATACAGCAATAATGTAGGCACTTGAGAATTACTCAAGAAATAGAGACATTAATTAATATTCCGTTTGATAGTTTATCCGGCATAAGGTTGTATTATGACAGTTGTCAAGGTCAGATGACAAACCAAACTTCAATAAAGTTTTATTATCTGTTGAAAAGGAACCGCATATGATTTGGTCACATAAAGGGTTTGTCATGCATAATCTGCCTTTGAGTAATATCTTATTAGTTACGATTATCAGTTTTAGAGCTAGTTACTTAAGGTGTTATATCCAGTTAGAGTTTTCAAAAATAAATTTTTTTAATTTTATTTTTTTTAATACCATTCTCGGCCTTCTCTCTGTATTAACCCCTTAAGAAGATTTGTTCAGGACAGTTTTTAATTATGAGGTTTTTATTGTATCGTTGGTATCCGATTCTAGAGTAGTACCAGGTGAACAGTTATGAAATGCGCGATTTTTTGTGAAAATGAATTACTAATTTTGAATGGTAAAGTAAAAAGAATTATTCAAAGGATTATTAAACACCAAAGTATTAAGCCCAGATTCCTGGCAATTTGCCTTGTGTGCAGGTGTCGTGTATCACAATTACTTTTCCTATCTTTTGGCTCATTCTAGTCGTTTTTAGATCAATTCATAGTTCAAATTGATCACTTGTTGTCTGTAATCATTGAAGTCAACAGTTTCACCAGCATTAGGGTATAAGATAAAAGTTACAAATTAAATATAAACTGAGTAAAATCACACAAAGAGTAAGTTATATAAATAAAAGTGATTCTAGGCTAATACCTATGCATTATAATATATAAGCAAGTAATAAATTATCTGCTAACTTAAATATTAAATGCTAAGTTTTGCTTGACTTTGCCCATCGGCCAATAGCAACTGAGACTTCTTGTCAGTATCTTAAGAAGTTTACTTGGCTCATCATTATTTTGTATTCTGTGTGCTTACATAACTGCTTCAGTTCCCATAACAGTGCTAAACACACACTAACTCATTGTGCTGCCACTTAGTTGCTATTGCGAGCTGCAGCTTAAGGTGTGCGGTAAAACAAATGAGCACTACACATCTACTTCTATGCAGAAGCGTGTGTAGGTAGAGACAATTACTAGCACGTGGCAATAATAGGGCTTAAGCTTCAATAAATCCCTTTCATGGTTACCAGGCGACAAACGCCCTCAACTCGAAGCACCGGTGACTCACGAGCACCGACGATGAACGAGCGTCACACTTGACTGCAAATAAAGTACAGAGGTTATTCAACAGTTCTCAACTTTGGACACATTTAGTAATATTTTTTGCAATCTTTATACTTTTTTATTTATAAAACTTCCAGTACATATTTCGAAGAGAAGTTGAAATTTTCTTTATTTCATATTCCTTCTTTTCAAAAGTAGAGAACTCCATGCCTCTCTCTTCGCTTTTTCTCTTAATAGTGTGAGGTTTTTGATATGTGGTTTTGGTATTTCTTTCTGTTCACATTATTGCATACTTCGCTTTACGCTTTATTTCGAAAATTATTACTTTAGTTCCTTAGAAATAATATAGTGCTACTTATGTTTTATTTATGCTCATTTCAGAGTTCCAAAACTTTTTAGGCAGAAAATGAAATATGAACTTAACTTCTCTGGAGAACTTAGCAATTCTTTCTTCCTAGTTTTAAGTCCGTTTTGCCACTTGTTTTATCTAAGGCAATGAGAAATCTGTCTAAAATCACGAGTCATGAAAATATTGTATAACACAATTTCAGAGACTGTTATCAGCTGCTACCTACGCATCAACATATCAGCTTTTAGTAGATGTAAAAGAGTGTCGTGAGAGATACTCTTCCCAAAACACCACAAAATTAAATTCTCTTGCCCTTACAAAGAAGAGCAGACGCCCTGAGACACTATTTGAACTATCTATTAAATGGAATACTCAATTTACTTACATATATAATTCCGAACATTGCGACGCTACGTTGGCATGTTATGACACTGCCCATTTCTGGCATTCCTTTTCAACAAATGTTATGCAATATTTATATTGAATTATTTATCCTTGTGTTGTGAAGAGTTGTTCAAGAGTCTTTTCGTAAGGACATAATTAAACAAGAAGAATAGTAAGAGGACATTGCTATGTATGGCGAGGCAACAAAGCCCTATTTATTTAATCAGGTGTAGGTGTATATATGTATATACAATATATAGGCTCTGTACGACAGCATCTAATATTTATTTTATTCGCGTGGAAGCTTTAGTTTATTCATCCGAATCATTCGACTTTATATTTTATGCAAAAATATTCTTGGTATTTACGGTGTGAGGAAATATGGAGTATTTGTCATCTTTAGAAATTCATTCAATGTTATTTATGCACAAATATGCTTCATTTATACATAAATACGTAAGCTTTTAGCCATATTCCTTTAATAATAAAACAGCTGAGAAGAATATGATGTATGAGTTGCACCGTATATGGGTGTGACGTAAAACTGAAAAAAATTAGAAGCTATGCGAATAATATATGTATATAAGTACATGGGATGAATACAAACAGACGCACACACAAAATTGTCTTTAATAGAAACAGAAAGCCACTGAATCGATGTTGCTGCAATTTTCAAGGCAACACTTTATAAAAATCCATAATCAAGGTAATTTAGCTAAGTAAACCAAATGTAGTAGTTGATAATTTTAAAGCTTTAAAAATTACCAACCACGCCAGCAAGCAGATATACCGAAAATTCCATACACACAAACAATATTGAGCTTAAATGCAGAGCGTACAAGAGTATGACAACAGTCGCTAACGGCTTGCTCTCGAATCATATTTTACCTCGTGGCGATTAAATTCTTCGACGTGTGGCTAAAGGTTTACAAAATATAAATACTTGTAATATTGTAAAATTCCACTCTACAACCGCATGTACGTACAGGTCACATGCCACCTATCACACACTCACACAGCAACACATCAAACGCTCTGCTGCTCAAACTAGTAGAATCGAGTGGATTATGTGCGATTTGAATACGAGTATGTACTGATGTGCTCACATATGTACGAGCACTATTTCACCTGCACACACACAGACACACTCTGACGGTCTCTAATACTTTGTATGTGCCTGCAGGTACTTGCATTGAGGTCTTGGCATCGCATTAAACCCGCGGCAGTTGTAGTGGTGGGCTTGTTGTTGACTGCGCGGCTTATGTCGAGAAGGCAAATAAATAAACAAAAATAAGCAGCAAAAGCAAATGCCGGCGGAAAACAAATGAAATGCTTGGCAACAAATTCACTAAACAGGCGGCTGTTGGAAGGGATTTTCCACCGCCTGCAGAATTAGTTGAGTTGGCTTGGCGAAATTCACCGAATCGGTGAAAGAGCCTCAACTTACCAACTTATCATATTTATGTGCTGGCGCTGGGATTTCATGCGGCTAAAAATCGCCAATTTGCATTTAAGTTAAACAAACAAACAAGTTGTAAATAAATTGTCTAAGGCATAGACTAGAAGAGGTTTAAAGGTAAAAGTAAAGAACGTAAAGGAAATACCTTTTTTTTAATGAAGTCTAAAAAATTTTTTTAAAGTCTACAACATTAATTGTTTAAAATTTTACAAGTTATATAGGGTGTCCACTTCGAGGTTTCATACTTAAAAAAAAACACAGAAACTTCAAATTTAATAGAGATTGTTTAATATTATTCGAAAGAACATTCTTTGGTATTTGTTTTTATAAGATTATATCTCTAAAATTCTGGCCACATCTACATCTCAGATAGTCCATCGGTTGAGTCGAATTTCCGATGACTTGTTTGAGCATTTCAACTGGTAACTGGACTGATATACGTGATATTTTGCTACAAGACTTGAATCGAAACTTGATTGTTCTCATAGACTTTAGACTTTACATATCCACACAGGAATGGTCTAACGGTGTGATATCACACGATCTTGGTAGCCTATCAACCGGCCTAAAACATGAAATTATCTGCTCACCGAATCCATTCATTGATGCGATGTGTGCGAAGTTGTACATTCTTGTTGAAACCAAATGTCGCCGAGATCACAAGCTTCAATTTCAGAATCAAATAGTCCCCATGTGACGATTACGTTCTCACCCGAAATGTGGACCGATGATTTCACCTGCCTACAACCCGCACCAAACCCTTGTTTTCCTGGAAGAAATGGCAGTTCTTGAATATCTTCAACTTGTTCTTTGTCCCAAATGCGCTAATTTTGCTTGTTTACTTACCCATTGAGCCTGAAATGGGCCTCATCGCTGAACCAAATTTGGCTGGAAAACTTTGTATCTTCTTGTAACTTTTCAGGAGCCCATAGAGCGAAGCGATGTTGCTTGGGAAGGTCTATCGGCTTCAGTTCTTGTACAAGCTGTATTTGGTATGCTTTTAATTTAAGATTTCCTAAAATGCGCCAAATCGTTCATACGTCTATTCATGTCTGCGAACGACGCTGAATCGACTCTTTACTGTCTTTGTATTGAGTCGTTTACTCATACGTGATCTCTTTTGGATCACTCGTTACATATATTCAAGTCCTTCATTGCTACAATGATTCCGTCCTTCTCCGTAAATTAAACATAAGCAAACATTCTCTACTAGAAGACATTGTACTTGCTATGACCTGCCGCTCGAAAAATATATCAGAAATTTACAAAATGGAGGCATTTTCAAAATAATTTCAATTTCACACAAACTTTTGGTCGTTTTTGTCTTGAGAAAATTCGTCCATTTGCTTCCTCGTTACGTATACGCAGCGTCTTCTTTTAAACATTTTTATTTGTCGTGCGAATTTGTGCCGTTTTTTCCAAAAGTAAATTTATTAAAGTATCAAATAATATAAAAGTCAGTCTTGAAAGATTTATATTTAGTAATTCATATTTCTCCGGCTCCTAGGAATGCCGTGACGTCATATTGCGTGACGTTTGACAAGTTTCAGCGTGCTATTCACGATTTGTATAAAAAACATGTGTCTATATATAGAAAAATATATGTCAGTGTGTGTTTTGTAGAGAGATTAGATATAAATGCAATGAACGCCTAAGGATATATATACCTTTCGTTCAAACAACATATATCGCGACATCTCACAAACGGCAGAATGAAAGTTTTGAAAAGTTGGGTACATAAAAAATCTAATAAAAAAAGAAATTTATTAAAGGCGTTGCCCATTAAAATATGAAAATAAATTTTTTATAAATTTCACACAAGATGTATCCCTAAAAGGATTGATCGGATGCATTTAGATTTAACATACTGGAAAACCAAGTCTCCAAACTTCTAAGAAAAAGGACAGAAGCCTTCTAAAAACGAAATTCACGGAACTGCCTCAACAGATCGCCAAAAAAAGTTGATATTGCGAAAAATGCGCAAAATCTTCAGTATTTTTAATTTAAATATATAATTAGGCGTTGAAATAAGATGTGTAGTTCAGCCAAAATATTTAAATATTTTTAAGCTTGATGCATTTTATTTCAATAGCTAAATTAATGGCGATTTAATTGGAATTTTTCAGAATTTTTTTTACCAACAAAAGAGGTTCTTGTGCCTTTGTGGTTTACTATTAAGGTGTATATAATATTTAAGAGTCGAAAAAGTCTTTTCGTATTTTTAATCAAACTTCAATTTTTTTTATTTACTCTAAAAAATGAAATACAAACCAATATATCGACCACTTTTTGCTATTTTTCTGCTCTAGACATTATTCCATCAGTATAAATCGAAATTTCAAAGCGCGAACCATTGTTATGCTACACGAACTGATACAGCATCGTCTACGTAAACTTCACAAATTTCAGTGGTGGGTTGCGTGGCACTCTTCCCTTTTTTACAGAAAAATTACAAAATATAGCGAATTTTTCATTATTTTCACTAATTTTTGAACAGTCTTAACTCCTTTTCAACTTTCTCGAATTTTATTTTTTGTTGACTAAATGAAGCTTAAAATCTCACTTTTCTAACAATGTATGGTATGACACTATGTGATTGGTAGCACTGGAGATATACGACTGCAAATACATCTATTGACAAAGTACGAAAATACTTTTTTGACTATCCAATATTATATTGTACGCAGATTGGTTTTGCATGCTATTTCCGTCGTTTCACATTCAATATACATATATATATGATATATACGCAGAAACAACAAACACTGCTGATTCGTTATCAGTGAATGCTTCGACATAATCGAATGAAACCAAAAAATAACTGATACAGCAGTATTAGCTGTCAGCCATGACAATACCCCATCGGTGTATATAAATAAAAGTGAAGCAAATATATATAAAAAACAAACTGTAAATATGTGTGAACATTTACATAACTCAATCAAAACATTTTCTGCTGATATGCTACATACAAACACATACTTGTATATATATTCAAACAATAAAGTGCTCTATTTCGGCACAAAGGTATCCTCTGCCAACAGTGTGCAACAAAAGTGTGCGCACAACGCCACTCAAGCGTTCGCAGCTGCCACTAAGAGCGTGGCATGAGCAACGGCCTTCCTGTCCTGGCACTTGCGGTGCTTGTTTGTTTACATAGTGTCATACGTGACGTATACGTAACCGTAGAGTAATCACAAATAGCTGGCAGACACAAAACCTCGAGCGAATGTGCGGCTGAGCGCCTCACCTCCACAGCCAGCGATATTTATGCGAATAAATACTCATATGCGCCATTAGCGCAAGTAACTGTGAGTGTGTATGTGTGTGTGTGTGCTGAGAGCGTGTGAAATTGGCACTATTGACTTATTTACCCTCGACATCGTTGTTGTTGTTGTGTTCCTTTGTTTGCATTCCTTGATTTATTCTTACATTTTCATGGATATTATTTCCCCTTATTTTTATTACTTTATTTATTTAATATATATGGTTTGTTTATTTGCAGTCCCTCAGTTCCTTCTTTCATTTTTTATTGTGGAGGCTTTGCTATCGGAATTCATTGTTTTATTTTGTTTTCTTCTTGCGACGAACCTTTTCACCGTTTCGGCTCTTCGCCAGCTTTGCTTTGGCGCTGCCTTCGCTTTGTTGACACTGTGGTATTTTGTTTTATTGTGGGCTTTTATTTCTTTTTGGCCTTTCACTGGCCTGTCGAACATGAAATATCTCTTTTAGATTTGCTCTGTTGCGGCGCGTCAGGCCTCACACGGCTTTATGCTAATGCCGACACACACACACACACACACGAACACAAACACAGCAGCATTGCTGAATGGAGTAAACCGAGTGCATTTGTGCTTTGTGGCTGACGTTGAGTTTCTTTATTGATTTATTTCCTCATTGTGCTCATTGTGCTGCGCCATTTGAATAAAAGCAATAGTGTGCTAAGTAAGGATCAACGTCGAGGCAGAGGAAATGTAGTTAATTTGCCAAAATTGCAGACCCGAAATAATGTACGAAGGATTTGCTTAACGAACTTGAAAATAATGCGAAAGTGGAAGCCAAAGCGTTGACCTTGTTGTTGGCGTGATCTTATTTGGACGTGACGATTGGATTACTGTATTTTTCAAAGGATTACACGCGCGTAAAGGATTTACGACAGCATTTAAGTAATGACTCGTTAAAGTTTTACCGAAATTTGCTAAAATAAAGAAGAGTTACCATCTTGTCACATCATCATTTTGTAAGACTGGCGAACGTCAACAAAGGTTTGCAGTGGTTTAGTGAAGCTGCCTTAAATGTATTTTAAACAGAATTATCGGTTTTTATATAGCAATAGTAAATTTTCGATTCCTTCATGTAATTCTTTCGGCATTTTTAATAAGTTCTCAGTAATTTCTGAGAAGGTGAATTGAAGTTTGAACTTGCGACTTGTTGATTACACCTTTCTTTTCACTTTTTCAGATTTTAGGTTAGCTTATACTGGCCGGCTGTCACGCCATGCATACACCTACTGGTCCTTAGTAATACTAGATAGAAGTGTAGTCTGATTTGAGTTCAAGTATTCGTCACACAGGACGTCATACTTCATCTAGTCCCCTAAACAGCGAAGCTCTTTTATGGCTAAGCCGAGTTCAATATAATGCTGAACAGAAGCTTAGGAGGTGTTCTAGCAACTCTCTCATGCCTATTTCCTTACATTTTCTGCATGTTTTGTATTTGCTTATGCCCATCCGTCGCACATGCGATGCCATTAGGTTGTGACCTGTCATCAGACTAACAACCTAGTAGGTAAAAATTATGCATGTATTTCTTCGAGGCTCTTGTACATGAACTTAGCAATCTCGCTGCCCATAAGGCATTACATATCACCATGATCCCTCTCGCAGCTCTTTAGGAAGTTTCATTGAGTATTGTTTTTAGTGACTTCCGTGTTTTCTGTTCTGGTTTGGTAGCCAGATCGATAGCACTTGTGGCAATCTCATCAGCTGTTCTGTTTCCTGATTTTGCTTTGTGGACTGTAACTCAGCATATAGGCAGCCGGTTACCGGCAACCAGTAGATCTTCTGTCATGTTTCTAAGGACATTTGTTTGCTTAATGCGACGTGGGACTAATGGCTTAACTGCCGCCTGACCATCGATGTAAAAATGATCTTTTATATGTTGTTTTCTGTGCAATTAGCTCTCTCAGCCGCTTTCCTGATCGCAAATACTTCCGCCTGGGAGATAATGAAGTATTCACGAAACTTGCAGGTTCGCCTGAGATCCACCATAGAATGTGGATTATTTTATTCACCGACTCTCAGGTTATTGAGCTGTGCCCGAAGGTGCTTGTGGGGAGTTCCCCTAGCGCCGCCAATCTTTCAGCTGATTTTGCTTCAGAGCCTTCCACTTTTCCACTGCAATGTCGATTGATGGTAGGTTACGTAACCTTTCTAGTGCGGCATTTGGAATGGTTCTTAGTCCTTCCGTTATGCAGAGTACAGCGAGTCCCTATATCCTCTCCATTGGTTTACTGTATGTTATTTTTCTGACAGCGGTTCACCACTTCAAAGCACCGTGAATCAAAATTGGCTTGACTACGACTATGAAATACGACATGCGACCAGTTGATGGGCTCTATGTAGGCCCTAGTATTTTTTCATATGCTTAGTTTCCCTCTCCTCCAAATTTAGATTCCAAGAATTTCTAAAATTGTTTAAGATTATAAAGCATTCTAAAATCATTGAGTGCTGAACTATAAAACTCAATTATCTGTTTTCACCACAAATTTTCTATTAATATCAAAAAACATTTTCGAATACTGTGCTTCTTTTCAGAAACTTGTCTTCAGCTTTGTTTATAAAATATAACTAAAATAAATCCTAATTAAAAGCTATTTATGTGTATTTTGCTCTTTTCATGTGTCTTTCTGCCTCAACAAAATGGTCAATATGTTCCAAACTTTTTGGAAAACCAAAAAAAAAAAAAAAAACATGTCAATAAATAAACTCACAAACGAAACTAAATGCCGAACTACAAAAACCATGAAATTCGAAACTGCAAACACAAACCACTAAAATGGAAACAAACAAAATACTAACAACTTTCGTAAAACAACTGTAGAGGAACTTCGGGCATCGACATCGACTTGAGGCGTGTGGATATCGATCAATGTCCGCAGCGCAACTCGCCGGGCACCACACAACCCCTCAACATATTCGCCGGCACCGACAAGTGCAAACAACGCACAACAATGGTATGTACAATCAAATACTTACTTTCCTTACCGAAAAGCTGTAAATAAATATAAACGAGAGCAAGCGAAGTTGTGCAGCATAAATTTCGGCAGAAATCATCTAATGCTGGATTTCGATTTTAATTTACAAATTTCGCACAAAAACACGACTTTCCCACACTTTTTTTGCTTGTGTTCGAAACTGTTTCACTCATTCCATTTATTTGTTATGCCATATAAAAACCTTCTTTGTTTTTGAACTTTTTAGTGTGAGGCTTTAAAAGGATTGGGCTTTCGCCGTGGCTCCTACAAATGTGTCTGTCGCAAGGGCTACTACTTTCCAGATACCACGTCTTCGCAAAAGTTCTTCAATGGCAGCCTGCTGGAGGAGGAGTACGAGAAGCTAATGCTGGTAAGTGCAGCCCTTAAGGAATTTGTATGCAAATAACTTAATCCGCGAAAATCGCCTTAACACTTGAAATAAGTTTACATAATGCGTTCAGCCCCAAAAATAAATAATTTGCTGATGTTACTTTAGTTAAATCAAATTTCATGCAGTAATCGAAGAAGGACTTTTGTGCATATCACTTGAGGGATTAAAAAATAATTTAAAAAAAGTGGAGAATTGTGAGGTGATCTCAAAGTCTCCGTTGTAATATTGGATAGTCGAAAAAGTCTTTTCGTATTTCTAATCAAACTTCAACTTATTTTTTTATATTTGTAATGAACTTCAAAGAATCAAATATGTACCATTTTGCTCAACCACTTTTTACCATTTTGCCGCTAGAGTGATTATTGCATCAGTCTAAAACTTTTCTGGTTTCTCAGCGAAAAAATGCGACAAGTAATTTTCATAAGCTTCTCTTGAAGCCAACTTCACTCCATTAAGGGAGTTCTGCATTGACCGAAACAAATAATAGTCCGAAGGCGCAAGGTCAGGGCTATACGGACGATGCATCAAAACTTAATAGACAAGCTTTGCCGAGTCCTTAAAGATGTGTGTAAACTAGCATTGTCCCGATGGAATACGAAACCTTTCTGTCGATCAGTTCTGTTCGTTTTTTTCGATTGATTGATTCAATCTCATCAGTTGTTGACAGTAAAATGTAGAATCAATCGTTCGACCAAGCTGGAGCAGCTCATAATAGATGATTCCTTTCCAATCTCACCAAACACTCAGCATAACCTTTTGAGGTGTCAATCCTTGCTTTGCGACCATTTTTTGAGCTTCACCACGCTTGGACCATAATCTTTTTCGCACATTATTGTCGTTATTGATCAAAACTTTTCGTCTCCTGTTACCATTCGCTTCAGAAATGGTTCGATTTCATTTCAGCAAGAAATCGAAGATGTTAATTCGGTCCATTAAATTTTTCATAGACAATTCATGTGATACCCAAACATCGAGCTTCTTTTTGTAGCCAGCCTTTTTAAATGGTTCAAAACTATTTGATGATGAATGTTAAGTTCCTTAGCGATGTCATGGCTGCTTATGTTAGGGTCCTGTTCAATCTTATCCATAATTTCATCGACTTTTTCAACGATAGGTTGACCAGAGCGAGGCGCATCTTCCACATCGAAATTTGCAGAACGAAATCGAGCGAACCATTGTTGTGCTACACGAACTGATACAGCTTCGTTTCCAGTATTGATGAAATACGAAAATACTTTTTCGACTACCCAATATTTGTCTAAGACTTGGATTAGAATTTTCAGTGTGAAGTTCTTGCGTGAGAGAGAATGAATATATAAACTTAATATTGAACAAATTCACAAAAATACCTTAAAATAAACTTAAATTTTATGAGAGTTTGCCACATACTTTGCAGGGCAGAAACTCCACCTACAACATCATCAACGAGTACGAGTGCCTGCCGTGCGCCGAGGGCTGCGATTACTGCGAGGACGGCTCGCCTTGCATTGCAGCGCTTAATTGGCCGATGCGAACGAGCATTTTGGTGCTGGCTTGCACCGTCATCGGTTTACTACCGCCGGCCGCGTGGTTCACATTCCGCTATCAACAAGTGAAGGTAAGTACCTCGCATCACACATCACACTTGGCATGCTACGCGCACAACAACAATAGCAAAAAGCATTATTTGCGCAAAAAGAAATTTTAAATCTTTGCGCCGCCATCATAAAAGTGTAACGGTACACATATTGTCCGGCCACACGCAGCATGACAGCCGACCCAGTCGCCAACTTGGCTGCGCGCCACCAACCACAAAGCTACTTATGACGGCAGGTTAATATTGAACACATTAACCTTGACCACCCGGACTTTGGTCGGCGCGGCCGGTGGCCGACTGACCGGCAAAGAGCGAGTGTGTGGCGCGGCAGTTGTGAGTTCATAATGAAATTTAACAATTTTTATTACTTTGCCTTGGGTGCTGTTGACATGTGGCAACTTTGGCGTCCGTGGCGGAAAACGTGGCGTCATTTGCCGGCGAGAGCTGTGTACCCGCTAAAACTTCGAGTTCATATTCACTTCTGCTCTTTGATTACTAGTCTAGTTTTACGACTGGAATTTGGGGTCATATCTGCTTGCGGCATACGCGGTATTGCATTTCCCAGTCCATTCGCTTTGTTCTTTATTACACTCTTAAGTGCGCACTCAGACACAAAAAGGAACCATGTTGCTGCCGCCAAATCCAAGTCCAGCTGTTACTTTATGTGCGTCTCTTCACCGGCGCTGGCGAAACTGGCGACACCGAGGCGTTGCGGCTTGTTGTCATCTAAATGCGTCGGGCGAATGTTGCAGAAGCTTCCCGTATTGAATTTTTATGTGAGACCAGCGTCACGTTCGCGTGAAGCCACAGGAGTACGGTGCATACTTTGTATTCGTGCATGTTCGATGAGTAGGTGTTGGAGCGTATGGATACGCCAGACACGATCGTAAACCAAATAACACAAAATTTTATAGATTTCCGGCTGTTGCTGTGCAGAGGTTGTTAAAAATATCG